>CAJNDS010000291.1:26544-36544 GCA_905221605.1 Symbiodinium natans | reverse complement strand
TCGGCCATGTTTCCCTTGCAAAGGTGTGGCTCGGCCTTGGTTCTTGGTTCAGCTGCGAGTGCTGCAAATTGAAAAATTTCTGCGTTTGCAGAGGCGGAAATACTGTCAATCACAGCATTTCTGCGTTGCCAAAGTCTGCAAATACTGTGAATAGCGGCATTTCTGCGTTGCCACAGGCTGCAAATACTGTAAATAGCAGCATTTGCGCGTGTCCAGAGGGTTGAAAACCTCTCTTTTTCAACCATTTCAACCGTTTCAACCATTTTTGAAATGGTTGAAACGGTTGAAACGGTTGAAATGGTTGAAACGGTTGAAACGGTTGAAATGGTTGAAAACCTCCTTTTTTTCAACCGTTTCAACCGTTTCAACCGTTTCAACCATTTTTGAAATGGTTGAAACGGTTGAAATGGTTGAAAACCTCTCTTTTTCAACCATTTCAACCATTTCAACCAATTGGTTGAAATGGTTGAAACGGTTGAAATGGTTGAAAACCTCTCTTTTTCAACCGTTTCAACCATTTTTGAAATGGTTGAAATGGTTGAAATGGTTGAAACGGTTGAAAACCTCTCTGTTTCAACCATTTCAACCGTTTCAACCATTTTTGAATTGGTTGAAACGGTTGAAATCCTCTCTTTTTCAACCATTTCAACCGTTTCAACCATTTCAACCAATTGGTTGAAACGGTTGAAACGGTTGAAATGGTTGAAAACCTCCCTTTTTCAACCATTTCAACCGTTTCAACCATTTTTGAAATGGTTGAAACGGTTGAAATGGTTGAAAACCTCTCTTTTTCAACCGTTTTAACCGTTTCAACCATTTCAACCAATTGGTTGAAACGGTTGAAACGGTTGAAATGGTTGAAATGGTTGAAAACCTCTTCTTCAACCATTTCAACCGTTTCAACCATTTTTGAAATGGTTGAAACGGTTGAAATGGTTGAAACCCTCTCTTTTTCAACCGTTTCAACCGTTTCAACCATTTCAACCATTTCAACCAATTGGTTGAAACGGTTGAAACGGTTGAAACGGTTGAAATGGTTGAAATGGTTGAAAACCTCTCTTTTTCAACCGTTTCAACCGTTTCAACCATTTCAACCAATTGGTTGAAATGGTTGAAACGGTTGAAATGGTTGAAAACCTCTCTTTTTCAACCATTTCAACCGTTTCAACCATTTTCGAAATGGTTGAAACGGTTGAAATGGTTGAAACCCTCTCTTTTTCAACCATTTCAACCATTTCAACCACTTCAACCAATTGGTTGAAACGGTTGAAATCGTTGAAATGGTTAAAAACCTCTCTGTTTCAACCATTTCAACCGTTTCAACCATTTTTGAAATGGTTGAAACGGTTGAAATGGTTGAAAATCTCTCCTTTTCAACCGTTTCAACCGTTTCAACCATTTTTGAAATGGTTGAAACGGTTGAAATGGTTGAAAACCTCTCTTTTTCAACCATTTCAACCGTTTCAACCATTTCAACCAATTGGTTGAAACGGTTGAAATGGTTGGAATGGTTGAAAACCTCTCTTTTTCAACCGTTTCAACAATTGGTTGAAATGGTTGAAATGGTTGAAACGGTTGAAAACCTCTCTGTTTCAACCATTTCAACCGTTTCAACCATTTTTGAAATGGTTGAAATGGTTGAAACGGTTGAAAACCTCTCTTTTTCAACCATTTCAACCGTTTCAACGGTTTCAACCATTTGAAGCAATTGGTTGAAGTGACTGAAATGGTTAAAACGGTTGAAAAAGAGAAAGCGTTCACATAGTACACAGAGGTCCCTCGTACATATATATATATATATGTACGAGGGACCTCTATGTACTATGTGAACGCTTTCTCTTTTTCAACCACTTCAAACGGTTCAACCAGTTCAACCAATTGGTTGAGCCCGTTGAACCGGTTGAAAAAGAGATGTTTTCAACCAGTTCAACCAGTTGAAAAGAGAGGCTTTCAACCAGTTCAACCAGTTCAACGGGTTCAACCAATTGGTTGAACCCCGTCGAACTGGTTGCATTGGTTGAAAAGTGATGTTTTCAACCAGTTCAACCAGTTCAACGGGTTCAACCAATTGGTTGAACCCCCCTTTGCTAAACACAAGGCTCCAAACCAAACTTCCCCAAAAGCCTGTGCTGTTTCGTTTGGGTCCCTTTGCTAAACACGAGGCTCCAAACGAAACGTCCCCAAACGCATGTGTTGGGGACGTTTCGTTTGGGCCCCTTTGCTAAACACAAAGCTCCAAACGAAACGTACCCAAAAGCATGTGTTGGGGACGTTTCGTTTGGGCCGCTTTGCTTTGCACGAGGCTCCAAACGAAACGTCCCCCAAAGCATGTGTTGTTTCGTTTGGGCCGCTTTGCTTTACACGAGGCTCCAAACGAAACGTCCCCAAAAGCATGTTTTGGGGACGGTTCGTTTGGGCCCCTTTGCTAAACACAAAGCTCCAAACGAAACGTCCCCAAAAGCATGTGTTGGGGACGTTTCGTTTGAACCCCTTTGCTAAACACAAAGCTCCAAACGAAACGTACCCAAAAGCATGTGTTGGGGACGTTTCGTTTGGGCCCCTTTGCTTTACGCGAGGCTCCAAACGAAACGTCTCCCAAAGCATGTGTTGTTTCGTTTGGGCCGCTTTGCTTTACACGAGGCTCCAAACGAAACGTACCCAAAAGCATGTTTTGGGGACGTTTCGTTTGGGCCCCTTTGCTAAACACAAAGCTCCAAACGAAACGTCCCCACAAGCATGTTTTGGGGACGTTTCGTTTGGCCCCTTTGCTTTACTACACGAGGCTCCAAACGAAACGTCCCCAAGCAGAGCTTAGATAGTTTAGATAGTTGTAGAGGCCCGAAACGACTTAAACTATCTAAACTATCTAACCTCTGACTTCCCCCAGGCAGAGGTTAGATAGTTTAGGTAGTTTAGAAAGTTTTAAACCTTTCTGGGCCATCCCCAAGAGAGGCTAGATAGTTTACATAGTTTAGATAGTTTATTCTGACCCAGAACTACCTAAACTATCTAAGCTATCTAAACTATCTAAACTATCTAACCTCTGACCTCCCCGGCAGAGGTTAGACAGCTTAGATAGTTGATGTGATTTTTTCAGGCCCCGAAACTACCTAAACTATCTCCTAAGAGTCTGGTCCCTAAGATTTTGGGTTCAATCTTTCCTCCAAAGACTCAAATCGCAAGCCTGTGGGTTCAATTTTCCTCCAAAGACTCAAATCGCAAGCCCTGCTCCCTAAGATTTTGGGTTCACTTTTTCCTCCAAAGAGTCAAATCGCAAGCCCTGCTCCCTAAGATTTTGGGTTCATTTTTTGCGCCCTGGTCCCTAAGATTTTGGGTTCAGTTTTTCCTCCAAAGCAGCAAATCGCAGGCCCTGGTCCCTAAGATTCTGGGTTCAATTCCTGCCCGAAAAAGTCAAACCGCAAGCCCCGCTCCCGGAGTATTTGGGTTCCCCAAAGAGTCAAATCGCACGTGTTTCTGGTTAAGTATCCTGTTTCAGCGCTGTTGCTTAAGCTTCTTGTGCCAAGCAGTACTAAAAGATTTTTTGAACGCAAAAAGGTTTTGTTTTACCTCATATGTGTTATTCCTGTGCTATTCCTAGCGGTATTCCTCATTCCTGGGCTGTGTTGGTTGGTTCGGTTAGTTGGTTGGGTTGGTTGGTTGCGCTGATTGCTTGGGTTGGTTGATTCGGTTGGCTGGCGTTACTTAGAACCCCTAAATGGACATATCTGAATCACAAACATCAACTAGGGACCGGTTGAGCTTAACTTTACTATTCCTTATTCTTAAGGTCCTCGGCTGTTGATTTCATATTCCGTGGTGCTTATTCCTGTTTGTTTTTAAGAGACTGCAGGTCATGCCCACATCATCGGGTGTGGGTTTTAAGGTTTGGGCTTAGGGTTTATATAATGTGTAGACTTTCAAGCATCTACATGCCATCTACGCGCTACCTTTGAAACCTTAAAAACCTCAACGCCGTAGCTGAATCCCATGGGCTTGTTTTCTTTGTAGGCCTTGGTTCAGAGGACTGCAGGAGCCGATCTGTTGCGGGACTTTGTTTCTTTGTAGGTCTTGGTTAAGAGAGCTGCAGGAGCCGATGTTGTGGGACTTTGTTGGGCCTGTTTTCTTTGTTGGCCTTAGGTGCAGTGATGCTGAATAATGGCGCTTCTCCGCATTATGTTATTGCTTCCTCGTATCTGTTCTTTGTAACGACAAACGCAGAAGAGAGGAGAGGGACTAAGCAAAGTAGCAATACATTCTGCTTGTGGTTTCCTCGTCCTTTTTCTTCTTGTTGTCTTGCTTGATTTGCTCCTCCATAAGAAGAAAGGAGTTGCTATTGTCAATTACTTGTTGTTTTCCCTGTTGCTTGTCCCTTTCTCGCTGAATGTGTAAATGTAAAACAACATGCACAAGTAGTGGACATTGCCCTTATTGTCTACGCCCTGTTTCTCCTTAGCAGAAGGAACAGAAAAGTTGGAATGTAGGGGAGGGATGAAGGCTTTGCCGCGAACGACTGTCTGCTTCTCCCTTCTCTCATCTTTGTCATAAGAACAAGAAGAAGAGACAAAAGCGAGAAGAGGCAGACAGAGAGAGAGAGAGAGAGAGAGAGAGAGAGAGAGAGAGAGAGAGAGAGAGAGAGAGAGAGAGAGAGAGAGAGAGAGAGAGAGAGAGAGAGAGAGAGAGAGAGAGAGAGAGAGAGAGAGTTAGAGAGAGTTAGAGAGAGTTAGAGAGAGTTAGAGAGAGTTAGAGAGAGTTAGAGAGAGAGAGCAGAGAGAACAGGGAGGAAATTGTAGTGAGATTTGTGTCCTTAAACAAACATTCTTCTCCTCGGTATGAAGAGAGCCAAAGAAGAGAAAGAAGAGAGGCGAGGGTGGATGAAGGTAGTGAGATTGAATAGTTGCGCCTCCCAGAATTTGTTGTTTATTCCTTCCTTCTTTCTTTCTTTTTCCCAAAGGCAAGAAAGGGGGGAAAGGAGAGGGCATAAAGTATTCTACGACAATTGAATTGTTCTTTGTCCTTCTCCTGTTCTCAGACCCCAGTCTCCTGTTCTCAGACCCCTTTGTCTCCTCGATAAGAAAACGAAAAAATTGCTGTTCATTCCTTGGTGTTTTCCTCCTGTTGTCTGTTCCTTCTCGCTGAATGAGTCTGTTGAAAAGAAAATGCACAAATGAACAGGGGAACCGCTTTGTCCTATCTGAACAGAACAGTTGGATTGCAGAAGACAAACTGGAGGGAACAGGGGAACTCAACCCTGAGAGGGGCCACTTTTGCAACGAACAACTGCCTGCTTCTATCTCTTCTCGTCCATGTGCTTGTCTCATCTATGACAAAATGGAGGGAATAAGGGAACTCAGGCCTGCACTAGTCACTAGGGGGAGCCGAGACCCCCTTTGCAACGAACAGCTTTCTGTTTTATTTTCTCTCTCCCTCGAGGGGTTTGTGGGGGAACGCGCGCAGCCCCAAGACCGACTTCGTGAGTCTGTTTGCAACTCTCTACTCCGCAAGCAAAAACCAGAGAAAAGAGAGAAGAGTGGAGAGTGAGGACGAAGGGCACGAGATGATCTTGGGTTCTTAAACATTCATCTTTCTTTCGGCAAGAACAGAGCCAGAGAAGAGAGATAAGAGAGTAAAAGGAGAGGATGGATGAAGGCAGTGAGAACGAGTAAGGGCTCCCCCATATTTTTTGTATATTTCCTTCATCTTTTCGTCTTCCAACAGGCAAGAAAGGGAAGAGAGGAGAGATGAGGACAGTGTGTAAATAGCAGGGTGATATCTTTTCATGTTTACCTCTTCCCCACGTTTGTCCAATGTTTGTTGTTTTCCTCTTGTTGTCTTTTCTTTTCTCGAATGGGTAAGTTTGAAGGAAAATGCACAAGCTGCACAAGTGGACAGGCGAACCGTCTTCGTCCTTCTATTTCAGGGGAGGGATTAAAGAACGCAAAAGTAACGGAACGGGGAACGCATCCCTGCCCTAGGGGGAGAGTGGGCCTCCCTTATGCAACAAACAACTACTTGCTTCTCTCCCTTGCCGTCCATGTGCTTCGCGCATCTAGTGCTATGCATTCTCTCCTCCATAAGAAAAACTAGAAGAGACAAAAGCTAGAAGGGAGAGAGCAGAGAGAAGAGGGAGGATGAAAGTAGTGAGATTGGTTTGTGTTCTTTCACCTTCATTCGGCAAGAAGAGAACCACAGAAGAGAAAGAAGAGAGGATTAGAGGATGAGTGCAGTGAGACTGAGTGTGGGCACTCATCTTTGTCATGTGTTATTCCTTCGTATTTTTCTTGTACGCTTTCCGGCAAGAACAGAGCCAGAGAAGAGAGATAAGAGAGGAGAAGAAAGGATCAGGGCGGGTCCCCCATATTTCTTGTTTATTTCCTTCCTCTTTCCTCTTCCAACAGGCAAGAAAGGGAAGAGAGGAGAGATGAGGAGAGTGTGTAAATAGAAGAGTGACCTATTTTCATGCTTACCTCTTCCTGTTCTTCTCCTATTATCCGACTCCTTTGCTCCTGAAGGAACCGCACGTTTGTCAAATGTTTGCTGTTTTCCTCTTGTTGTCTGTTCTTTTCTCGTTGAATGGGTAAGGTTAAAGGAACATCCACAAGTTGACAGGCGAACCATCTTCGTCCTTTCATTTAACCCCTTCTGTCTCCTTCAAAAGGAACAGAGAAGGTTGGAACGCAGGGGAGGGATTAAAGAGCGGATCGATCTTCATTCTGCAAGAAGAGAACCACATGGAGGATGAATGCCGTGAGACTGAGTAAGGGCGCTTTTGTCTTTATTATTTGTTATTCCTTCCTCGTGTTTTTCTTGTACATTCTGCTCGTGGCTTCCTCCTTTTTCTTGTTGTTATCTAGCTTGCTTAAACACTCTGTTAACTCCCGTAGATAAAAAGAACATGCACAAGTGGACAGGGGAACCGTCTTCGTCTTTTTGTTAAAAAAGGAACAGAAAAATTTGAACGCAGGCGAGGGATTAAAGAACGCAAAGTAAGGAAACAGGGGAACTCATCCCTGCCCTGGGGGGAGGGTGGGCCTCCCTTATGCAACAAACAACTACTTGCTTCTCTCCCTTGCCGTCCATGCGCTTCGCGCATCTAGTGCTATGCATTCTCTCCTCCATAAGAAAAACAAGAAGAGAAAAAAGCTAGAAGGGAGAGAGCAGAGAGAAGAGGGAGGATGAAAGTAGTGAGATTGGCTTGTGTTCTTTCACCTTCATTCGGCAAAAAGAGAACTTGCTATTATAGCCAAAGAAAGCATTCACATCATACGTAGAGGTCCCTGCCACATATACATACATACATATATATATATATATGTATGTTTAAAGGGTTCAGGGTCAAAAGGTATTCCCCGCAAGACAGTATGTATGCCCCCAGGCTATTCCAACTTAGGTTCCCTCCTTCGGGGGCGAAGGCTTTGTATACGGAAGCCAGCGAGATCTACTAGGAGGTCCCTTAGTTTAAAGAGCAACCAACCGCAGGTCAAACAACAAAGAGTCCAAACCTCCAAATCTCTGCGCAGGAAAGGGGCTGGCTCATCATCCTTCTCTTCCTGATATGTCATGTTCGTTTTTTTGCGCGAAGGGAGTCTTTGGGCTGTTGGGTTGTTCCTAAGCTGCGCGTGACACAATAGGCACCAGTGTGGTGTTGCTGAGAGTGCGAAAGTCACAATTGCCAGCTCCTTAGGCTGGGAAGCATCGCTCTTTCATGAACTGAGCCCTGCGAACCCATGGTGCATCCCATGACGAAACTCCAGTCCAACGACAGGGCTCAGAATTTACGTCGGGGACGAGCAAGGGAGCATTTGGGCTTACCCCGGGCTTCACCGGCCTCGAAGATCGGTTCTTTGGCTGCCAAGCGCAGACCTGCACAATCAAAAACGAGAGGCCAAGGCACGGACAAAGCCCCGGCGCCTGAACACCGCTGCAAAACCAAATTAAACCTCAAGGATCACACAGTCGCGACCTTCGGGTTCGAGAGGAACGTTCGCGTCCACGTCCAAGATCACCTGTTTTGAGATCCGGATTCCTGAAATAGTTTCTGCTGAAAAGATACCCAAGGGTGACCCTGAACTGCCTTCACTACAGCGCCAGTTAACCCTGTCATGTTGGTTGGGGTCTTTCGGCAGAAGGGCCCCTGGCTCCAGGCATTAAGGTGGGACAGGTGCTACCTTTTTCGGGGACATCGCTCTGCAAGTTTTTGTGCAAGCAGAATCGGAGGACCCATGGGCTTAGAGCAAATTTCTTTACAAGCCCTCTCGGGAGCTTTCAATCCCCTCTCAAATCGCGCCTCGGGGTTCTCATTATTCTCGTTGTCTTCCTGCTCTTCCAAGGCGTCCTCCTCGGAGCAACAGAAACCCATCCTGCAACCCCCATTCCTAAACCGCCTTAACTTGCTAGAGGCCGGCTCCGGGAAGCTTCGTCGACTCTTCAGGCACCGTTAGCATGTCCCATAGTGCGACTCTCTACGCAACTGTTGGGGGTCGGGTCGCCTGTGCGCAGTAGGCCCTTGCACCTTTGAGCGGGTTTTGGGGGCCTAGGGTTCATCTAAACCTCCCGAATCCCTAACAAGGCGGTTTGGGAGTCTTCGGCTTGGTTGCCGCGTGACGCTGTCAAGCTCTGGAACACAAGCACTGGGGTACAAGATTCCACATGCAGGCTTCCCCTTTTGTGGAGAAACCTTAAACCCTAAACCCTAAACCCCTAAACCCCTAAACCCTAAACCCTAAACCCTAAACCCTAAGTTTGGCCCTCCATCGGCTCGGCCGCTTGAATAGGAGGACATGATGAACCGCCGCTTCGCCAGTGTTCCGACAAATCCTTCGGAATCCACGCCCGCTTAGCTCATTCCTGAAAGCTGGCAAAAAGCCATGGCGAAATAACTTTCTTGGAAAGAAACACTGGTGTGACTTGGTGATTGAAACCCGAAGCTCTGGGGCCCAAGCCGGGGTCGTCACCACTGCAGGTTTTTGAGCTGCCTGGGTTGCTGCCTCCTCGCAGGGCTCTTGAATGTCGCTCTTGCAACTGTGAAACCTGTAAAGGCACTGTAGCCGCTCAAACCCAACAGTTGCAAAACCGAAGCTTCCGCAATCACGCTCCCCCAGCGTCCTCCTTGCCTGGGAGAAGCGGACAAGGACTTCAGCTCAGGGGGGGAATTTAGTCCGCGAGCTTGGGCTTCAGGGAGGTGTTGCGGGAAGCTTCCGACTCAGGCAAGACTTCGAGGCGTCAAACACCACATCCTCTCCAAGCTCCAAAACATCCTGAGCCCCTGACCCGGGTAATTTTTTGAACGGATCTCAAGACCCCACCGCTCCAAGCCTCTGAAAACCACTTCGGCGATCCCCAAAACGCTACACCTCGTACAACCTCGGGCCTCTGGAGCAGTCCAAGCTGCGGTTCTTGATGACGAAATACCAAAGGAAGACACACAGGCCAATGATAACGAACACGCAGAGGATCAGGCCGACGTACCTTGAGAGCTCATAGAGCTTGTCTAGTGAGTCTGACTCTTCCTGTGTGGGGCCGCATGAGGTGGGGGGGGGGGAAGTGGGAAGGCGGCCTTCACATGGAAGCTTACGATAAAAAGGGAGATAGACCCCCAGAAAGAGGGATCCCCTTATAACAAGGACCCTGGTCATGAGGTCCGTCATGTAGATACGACATACGATCACCAAAACACACACACACACACACCTGGCAAACACAAGCTGCTTGACCCGCTTATGTCGCTCCTGATCGTCAAGTTCCCTGAAGAGTGAGAAACTCTCCAGTCTCAAACGCGACACACAAGTTACTCGAATCTTGATAAGAGGGACTTTGGCATCACCGGGGACTGGGCCAAGAACTTTCAACAAGCGCCACTGCTTTGGTGCTAAACCGTTGGCACTTGGGGAGCTTGTGTCTGGACCTGTCATGTATCTAGTTGTTGCCCTTTCAGCACGAGACAGCACAAGAGTTCAGCGCCTTCGACAGCCAGGGGAAAAAAGACATACTGCTGTGCATCAAC
>CAJNDS010000291.1:11544-16544 GCA_905221605.1 Symbiodinium natans | reverse complement strand
CTGCTAGGCTGTCTTGACCAAGCAAAGAAATGAAAGTTACATCTTGCTGCCTTACCCGACGAGCGGGACTACTAGGCACTGCATGAGCCTGACACGACGAACGGGACTACTAGGCTGAAATGTTGGCCTTCTCACCAGCATTGATTGGAAGATGCGCAAGTGAAAGTGTGTAGGGTGTTGGGTTCAAGGTGGGTTGGTGTGACGTTGAGATCACAAGCGCAGCGAAGAAACAAGCCGAGGAGAGCGTTATGTAAAAGCGTGCGAGCATAGCTTTCGGGGCTAATACCCTTGCACTGAGTGTCCCAGCGGAGTTCTTTTGGACTGCGTAACCACTCAAGAGCTTCTCCTGGAGCAAGCGGCCGTCACGACCTTCTCCCCTAGGTCTGCAGCCGCGCCAAGCGCTGGCCGCGCCAGCCCGCCTAGCTCAGTACTGAAGGCTTGGAGTAGAATACATTGAGAAACGTTGGGTAAATGGCTTCCCCTCAAACTAGAAACTGCTGCGCGGCATCCTCAAAGCTGGTGATGAAACATCAGAAGACTTTCTCGCCTGAACTGTGAACAATACCAGATTTGCAAATACGCATTGGCCAGCGCCGTCCGACTTCAGCTTCCGAGTACCAGAGGCACGTATAGAGATCTGCCGCTAGCGCAGCAGGGACTCAGGCTTGTCTCCGTCAACTTGGCTGGGGCTCGAGGCTCCCGTTAGTAGGACCGCTTCGTCGGACAGCATCTGTAGACATGCCACTGAAATAAAACCACTGTTGATTGTTGTCAAGCCGCGGTAAGACCTGCATGAACTAAGAACACCATTGCTCTGCTTTGTGAACCAGCGCATAGAAAAACCCGTCATCCATTGTAAAAGCCTCAAAATTATCCCCTCTGCCATCCGCTTGTTTTGCCTGAAGTGCCGAGGCACGATCAGACTCCCCTCGTCCTGCGGAAAGACGAGAACCCTCACACTTGGGAGTGATAGATGCAGTCTAAGACGATCTTATGTCTCCCCCCGGAATTGGGACCGGGCCAGCTCGTCGTGGATATGCTGTCTGCGGCAGAATCTCAATTGCAAGAGGCTAAAGCCTCCAAGTGGCCATCAGCTGGCAAAAGCTAGAAAGCCTTGAGATGTTAAGAGGGCCCCGAAAGCTGTTAAAGAGATGAAGTTCGGGCCTTGGCCGGTTCGACAGCTACCATGCGCGGGCGGCTTGAGCTGGTAGTGCTTCAACAACATTTCATTTCATTTCATTTCGAACGCATGTGCGGGTCATGTCCCACACCTTGGCGGGCATCGAGGGTGAAAATTAAGTGACCTACTCGTTCGGGACCTGGTCTGTTTCGATGTCCTGGCCATTGCAAGCCAGGTGGGTTGCGCTTCTGTACACGTCCCTGCGAGATTGGTCTTCAACCTCAGCAGGCAAGCTGGCAGGCAGGCCGAGTCTGGGGGGCATCAGCTATGCAGGCTGGCACTTGTGCATTATGAGGCATGGAGGCTTTTCTTCTGCAGTGCGAGCAGTGGTCTGGAGGTGTGATTAAGTCCAGAATTCGGACTAGAGGAACTTAGGGATGCTATGGTTCAGTTTGCTGGAGGCGACCTCACTCGCATACTGGAACCAGGCTGGTTGTCCGATATGGGGACGCCAGAATGGCAGCTTCTCGGGCTCGAAGGAGGGACCGAAGCCGTCTACGATGAGAGGAGGTGAGCATCTTGAACACTATTGCGTAGGGCTTGTGCTCTTCGTAGATGTCATCATAGAGCGGATTGATGATTTGATAGAAGCGGAGGGCCATGCTGTTCTGGAAGTCTTGAGGATGATCCTCAGGGTTAGGAATGCCAGCAGTAGCTCGAAATGCAGAGTTGACTTGCTTGAGCAGGGCATCCTCGAAGAGCTCCAGTAGTTCACCTCGCGAGATCACCGTGTCCGTGATCATGGATCGAATCCAAGAAACTTCCTCTGCATTGATCTCTCGAAGCAGCCACTGCCTGTACGTGACCAGATCCTCGCGAATTTGGTCCTGGTAGTGCGGAAGATGAGGCAGCAGAGCCAGGAGATGTTGGTCGTAGGACAAAGCATTGAGGTGATGGTCCTGATGTTGAAAGCGCCATCCGTTCTTAACCGGCGATGCCCCTTCGGCGGAAGAAGAGACTTTGAGAAGCTGCTGTACTTGGTATACTGTGGAGGCTCGCCTTAGCGCCTGCAGGTCGAAGTATTGAAGGTCCAGTTGCTTGTCATCGTGCAGACGAAGATTTTCAGGGCAGTAGTCCGAGCCTTGTCCTGGAGCATGCGATGGCTGTGACTGCTCAATGCCTGAGAGTAGGCGTGGAGTTGACGATCGCATGAGAAGGTGTAGATGCGACAGGGCGTTGGCAATCATAAAGTGCACCTCACCTTGGCCGAAGTGGCGCGTCAGGTACGTCCAGATGCGCTGGGTGGTAGGCTCCGCATCTTCGAGCTGGAAGGAGTTCTGGCCAGGACCATCATTGGTGTAGTCTCGAATCGCCTGAGAGATGAAGAGGAGCTGGCGCTTCTGATGGTACGTCAGAGTAGGAGAGCGAGGCTCTGTCAGCATCATCTCTTCATGCTTCCGTTTTGCGGCCAAATTTCGGGGTGCAGTTTTGGGAAGGTAGAGCCGCAACTCTCCCATGTGCCGGTGAACTTTCTCCGCGAGCAGCTTCAAGAAGCTGCAAGTGCGCGAAGCTATCCGTATCTGGCGGTTTAAGTGTGGGATCGCTTCCCCCGCAGGGGTGCGTGAGGATGCCAGGTCCAGATTGCTCGCTGCGGCGGCGCCAGCTGGAGTTGTAGGGTAAACCGGCAGCGGTAGGAAAAGAGACTCAAGAAGTACCTCCATTGCCTGTTCGCGGCTGAGGACGGGGTGAAGGTCTGCCATGGGCCTAGGTGGAAGTTCGCCAGGAGGGGACCTCACTCGTGCGAACCTGAGGGAAAACTTTGCGAGGAGAGCTGTGCTTAGTGAGGCTTGGCATGGTAAGATCGGAGCTACACGCTTTTTCCCGCAATTTGGGAAGATAGTGCAGTGAACAGGAGGGGACCTCACTCGTTTGGAAGGCTATGGTGCTCGGACGGTCTCTAGCCCCGAATTTTGTCGTCGAGCGTCTGCTTCAGACGTTGACGATGTCGAACGAGGAGCAGAGTCAGCGCCACAGCAAAGTTCTTATAGTCATCATAGACCTGGTCGTGGAGCGGGGAAAGAATTGTGATGACTCCTTGTGCCTGCTCGAGGTCTCCTTGGTCTCCTCCATATCTGTGTCGTATTTGTTGCCAGAGACTGTCAGCAAAGTAGCGATGGAGAGTGTCTCTAGGTAGAAGCTGATTCACTACCAGGTTGCGCACCCACAGGAAGTCCTCATCGGACAGAGGGGTTGACAGCCATAGGCGGTACAGTGTCAGGATCTCTCGGAGTGTCTCCTGATAGTGCGGGATCATTGAAACCAGTTTGGTGTGGTAGTCCTCGTAGTCAAGCTTTGAGAGATCACGGTCTTGTTCAAGGAATTCCCAGCCATCTCGGATCTGTTCGCTGGCCGATGTAGGTGTGGAGGCCGTAATAGTCCGCAGTTGTTGTAGTAGGCGAAGCTGAAGTGATGCTCTTTTGAGCGTTCTGAAATCGTATGCGTCAAGATCAAGCTGATGTGGGTCTTGAAGCCGGAGGCCTAGGGGGAAGTATGCTTGGCCTTGCCAGTTCTCCTCCGTCGTTTGGGGATGCAGCTGGAGTAGGTTCCGTTGATGTGCTGGAGTGAATTCAGACTGCAGAATGACCTTGGCCTGCTCCAAAGTGCGGAGCAGAATGGCATTCAGCTCTGATTGCGAGAGCCTCCTGGTGAGATAATGCCAGGTTAAAGCACTAGCCTGATCGGCATCGGACGTGCTAAAGGACGGCGAGCCTTCTCCGTCATTTGTGTAGTTTTGTATCATGAGGGTGAGGTACATGATTTGCTGGCGCTGGAGGGGCCATATTCGGGGGTAGGTGCGCTGAAGGCTGCTCGTCGTCGATGTGCTTGCGCTTACCTGCCAAGATACGTGGGCTAGCCTCAAGGGGCAGGGCAGTGTGTCTTCCCTCGCGCCAAGCCAGGTACCGATCCAAGTGACATATGAAGCTGCAGAGTCGTGATGCTACTCGCATGCTTCGTTCTGTCATGGGTTCAAGGTCTTCTGTAGTGAAGAGGAGCCTCCTCGGGGCGAGATGAGTTTTTGCTGAGGCTGATGTGACCATGTGCTCACTGATGCCGCCAGGTAGGTAGCTGGTCGTTGGGACGTGGAGCGACTTCAGGAGAATCTCGAGCAGAACCTCGCGAGACGGTGAAGGCATGGCTGGTTTGCTAGCCGGGTGGAGACCTCACGTGGTCAGCCTGTGTGGAGAGGCCGAGCCCGGCTGTGGCAAGCTTCAATGAAAGCAGAAAGCTGCAGACTTGAATGTGTTAGTAGGTGAATCAGCCAGGGCTGAGGCATTGGCACTGCATCAGGCTCCAACTCTATCTGCAGGATGACCTTATTGTCGGAGAATGCCGCAGTAGTCTTAATGAGAAGGGACTGTGCTGCAGTTGGAGATGCAGGAGACTTTTCCGCTGCTTTAACTTGGCTTGCAAAAGCCTGCTGGTGTCCTAGTTGGACAGAGACGTTGCTAACCTGGTGCTCTACTTTGCAGGAGGGGACCTCACAAGCAAAGTTGCTGGCAGGCTAGGGTGCAAAAAGGCGAAGCAAGGACTGGTGCCTCTCATGCGACAAAGTACGATGAAGTGATCGAGCCCGTTGGCGGTTCAGGGGAGTGAGCATCTTATAGACGATCGCAAACGGTTTGTACTCCTCGTAGACGTCATCATGTAGAGGATTGATGATTTGGTAGAAGCGAAGAGCCATGCTATTTTGGAAGTTCGGAGTGGAATCAACGTGGCGAGGAGACTCAGCACTGGCCTGAAGTGTATGGTTTACCTGCTTGAGGAGAGCATGCTCGAAAAGTTCCCGGAGTTCGCCTCTCGAGACTGCCGACTCTAAAAG
>CAJNDS010000291.1:0-7500 GCA_905221605.1 Symbiodinium natans | reverse complement strand
TGAAAACCTCTCTTTTCAACCGTTTCAACCATTTTTGAAATGGTTGAAACGGTTGAAATGGTTGAAAACCTCTCTTTTTCAACCATTTCAACCGTTTCAACCGTTTCAACCAATTGGTTGAAACGGTTGAAACGGTTGAAACGGTTGAAATGGTTGAAAACCTCTCTTTTCAACCATTTCAACCGTTTCAACCATTTCAACCAATTGGTTGAAACGGTTGAAACGGTTGAAATGGTTGAAATGGTTGGAATGGTTGAAAACCTCTCTCTTTTTCAACCGTTTCAAGCGTTTCAACCATTTTTGAAACGGTTGAAATGGTTGAAAACCTCTCTTTTTCAACCGTTTCAACCATTTCAACCAATTGGTTGAAATGGTTGAAATGGTTGAAACGGTTGAAACGGTTGAAAACCTCTCTTTTTCAACCGTTTCAACCGTTTCAACCATTTTTGAAATGGTTGAAACGGTTGAAATGGTTGAAAACCCCTCTTTTTCAACCATTTCAACCGTTTCAACCATTTCAACCAATTGGTTGAAACGGTTGAAACGGTTGAAATGGTTGAAATGGTTGAAAAACTCTCTCTTTTTCAACCGTTTCAACCGTTTCAACCATTTTTGACATGGTTGCAATGGTTGAAAACCTCTCTTTTTCAACCATTTCAACCGTTTCAACCATTTCAACCAATTGGTTGAAACGGTTGAAACGGTTGAAATGGTTGAAAACCTCTCTTTTTCAACCGTTTCAACCGTTTCAACCATTTCAACCATTTCAACCATTTCAACCAATTGGTTGAAATGGTTGAAACGGTTGAAATGGTTGAAAACCTCTCTTTTTCAACCATTTCAACCGTTTCAACCATTTTTGAAATGGTTGAAACGGTTGAAATGGTTGAAACCCTCTCTTTTTCAACCGTTTCAACCGTTTCAACCACTTCAACCAATGGGTTGAAACGGTTGAAACGGTTGAAACAGTTGAAATGGTTGAAATGGTTGAAAACCTCTCTGTTTCAACCATTTCAACCGTTTCAACCATTTTTGAAATGGTTGAACCATTTTTGAAATGGTTGAAACGGTTGAAATGGTTGAAAATCTCTCTTTTTCAACCGTTTCAACCGTTTCAACCGTTTCAACCGTTTCAACCGTTTCAACCGTTTCAACCGTTTGAACCAATTGGTTGAAATGGTTGAAACGGTTGAAATGGTTGAAAACCTCTCTTTTTCAACCGTTTCAACCGTTTCAACCATTTCAACCATTTCAACCAATTGGTTGAAATGGTTGAAACGGTTGAAAAGGTTGAAAGCCTCTCTTTTTCAACCGTTTCAACCGTTTCAACCATTTTTGAAATGGTTGAAACGGTTGAAATGGTTGAAAACCTCTCTTTTTCAACCATCTCAACCGTTTCAACCATTTCAACCAATTGGTTGAAACGGTTGAAATGGTTGGAATGGTTGAAAACCTCTCTTTTTCAACCGTTTCAACCATTTCAACCATTTCAACCAATTGGTTGAAATGGTTGAAACGGTTGAAAACCTCTCTGTTTCAACCATTTCAACCGTTTCAACCAATTGGTTGAAATGGTTGAAATGGTTGAAACGGTTGAAAACCTCTCTTTTTCAACCATTTCAACCGTTTCAACGGTTTCAACCATTTGAAGCAATTGGTTGAAGTGACTGAAATGGTTAAAACGGTTGAAAAAGAGAAAGCGTTCACATAGTACACAGAGGTCCCTCGTACATATATATATATATATATATATATGTGTGTGTGTGTGTGTGTGTGTGTGTGTGTGCGTGTATATATTATAAATACTGCAACACTCTGCAACATCGGCAGTAGCCACCTTGGACGAGCCTCCAAAGACCCAAATCCCGCTGAGGATAATGTGGAGCGCCTAGTCTATGAGCTGCTGCGGATCGAAGACTTGACCAAGGTGCCCCCCTAAAACCTAAACCCCAAAAACCCTAAACCCTGAGCCAGTTTGTCGTTTCCGGGGTTAGGGCGGTTAGGGTTTTTGCACTTAACTTGAAGCTCAGACTCCTTGAGTAGTAACACATGCCAATACCAAGCAAGGGTGAGGGGCTTGGCGGGTTGCGCTTGGGCAGGGCGTGCTTCGGCATGGTCCGAAATCCTCCGATCTGGGGAATTGGGATTTGGAAGACCTTTGAAGATGTGGACCAGCGGACTGTCATGGTGTCAGGAAATGTCACGAATGAGCTTGCTCCCTGGAAACCGCAATTGCAACGTATAAGTCAAGTCTAGAGCCTTAGCCGTACTCCGAAGCCCCGGATCCCACAAATCCACGGTAGCTTGAGAGCTTTCTGTGGCCGGTGCCCTTGATAACCCTTAGCGCCGTAGCCTTAGACAGAATACCACCAGCCCCCATCCCCAGTCTGCAGGTACCCACTCGTACCCTAAACCCTAAACCCCTAAAACCCCAGCAGACGCTTCCGAGGAGCTGGGAGCTCGGGAGCTGCCACTTCTGGGGACGATCGTTCTCGGGGCACTCAAAGGCAGCCAACCGGAAGTCCGTGCTTTTTTGGGTGCGATGGTCATGACAGGAATATGAGTTGGAGAGAGTCCTGCAGGGTCGAAACGGCGTGTGAGCGTGGTCGTGCACAAGCCTCGGCAGCAGTGCAAAGCCGTGCCTCCATGAAATGTCGAGTTTTGCGAAGCTGGGCCAGGCAAGCTCTTAGATCTGCCGGGGCAATCGGTCGAGGGCGCCAAGGAAAACATCGGCAAAACCTACGATGTTGCTGCCTGGCAGAGTCTATGATGGTTCTCCCAGCACTGATGATGTGCGGTGCTGGCAACGGTCTGCCACATGAAACCAAGTCTAGGGCTGCACTCGGGGCTGCACTCGCAAGACCGAAGCAACAACATGTGATCACTGCCCGACTCACCCGACTCATGCTGGCACATAGCCGCTGCAATTGTCGCTTCCTGCGCCGCCGCTCCCGCTGCTGTGCAAGCGGTTTCAGAAACACGGAACCTCATAGACCCTGGCTTTTCGTTGCCAAGGAGACAATCAAGATCTACGAGGTGAGGCGTCAGTCACTACACTCTCTCCGCCTTCGCCTCTCTTTTTCTACCGCCTCCCCCTTTCTCGCTGCCACCTTGTGCAGGAGATGCTCGACAGCAACATGCAATACTCCTGCGGCTACTTCTACAAGCGGCTCTGCTTCGACCCATTGAGCCTTTGTTTCTTTGATTCCGGTTGGGGGAGCTGCGATCTTCAGCCTTGTGAGGCTCCTTGTGCCTTTGTGAGGCCCTCGAAGCTGCTTCCCGATGTTCTCAAGCCAAGGCCCGACATGACCTTGGACGATGCGCAGTTTGCGAAGATGGAGCTGATAGCAAGGAAGTTGGACCTGACACTTGCCTCCGCACGCTGATGTTCATGGTCCAGGAGTCCAGGGCGCTCGTGTTTTTTTTTTGTTTTCAGCCTGACCTCTTGTGAGTAGACTGCTTAGGCGTTTTTTTTCTGAACGGCTCAGGAAACCGGGAATGCAACTTCTGGAGATTGGCTTCGGGTTCCTGCCCTCGTTTAGCAGAGATGTGTGGTAGAATCTTACAAGATCTGAGTTGCAAGCCCAACCATTCAACCAACACCCAGGATCCCAAATTGTAAGCCGTTGAACAGCAACCAAGATTTGGTTCCCTGGCTTACCACCTGGCCACACGCTATGATGTTCGCATCAAGGCGTGCACACTGTCTCGCGCACAAATGGACTGGGCAAAGACGCATTATGGCCATCCCAACATCGAGTTCATGTATGCAGACTATCGCGATGTGGAGGGCAAATTTGATCGCGTCTACTCCGTAGGCATGTTCGAGCACGTGGGGAGGGCGTCTTTCGCAACCTACTTCGACAAAGTTTACGATGTTCTGGTTGATGATGGGATCTTCTTGCTGCACACCCTGGGTTGGGCCAAGCGTGGCGAATGGAACCACAATGGGTTCGACGCTTGGACGTGCATGTTCTCGTATCCATCGCTCCTCGGGTGTAGACGCGTGTATAGCAAGTCCATGGGGGTACGGCCAACCCACACATCCCGGCAGAACCAGTTGTATTTCGTGCCTTGCAGCCTTGCATCGTGAGCCGTCAGATGTTGTCGAAGTCTTATCCCAGCTTCATCATCTTAGCTTAGCCCTACTTTCTCAACCGTAGGCCTGAAGCCTGATTACAATCAGTACAATCCACACAAGGTCGGAAAGTATATTTTTCCCGGAGGGGAGCTGCCTACGCACCATGGCTCTTGAACACATCGCTCAGATGCGGGTGGGTTCACGGCAGGTTGGGATCAGTTCTGTTTTGTGTGACTGAGGTGTAGGATGGCAGTCTGAGCAGGGTGTTTTTTTGACAGTTCTTGCGTTCAAGCATGTTCCAGCCTTAGCAGCGGATGTCGTTTAAGCGGGGGCTTGGCAGCTTATCATCGAGGCTCTACTTGCTGATGGAGGACTTCTCCGACAGGTGGCACTTGGAGGAGGGCCGGGGGTGCGGGAAGGCTTTGCAGGATAACGTCAAGTTTTACATTTCAACTTCAGTAAGCTTGAGGCTCCTTGTTGAGCTGGTACAATGCTCGTTTATTTGCGGTGGGTTGAGGTGTGTTGTGTGCCAGGCCATGCTGCAACAATGCGTGCCTCCCTGGGTAAGGCCTTTTTGGTTTTGCGATGTTTTGCGTGAGGCAGAAGGCACCAAAGAAGGTACCACAAGGCACAGCGCTTGAGGAAACCAACTTGAACAAGACCCATACATGAAAGCCAGACACGTGAGGAGGCACAGTCTGGATTGTCGATTCCCTGGAAAGCCAGATCTGTTCTGCACATGAGGACTTCCAAAGCTTTGGAAAGAGCTACGTCTGGGGACCTGGAACTTGGAGTTTGTAGGAATTAGGGGTGTTGCAGTGTCAATGTCCGCAGATTCGGTTCTCACACTTCAAGTTCTGCGGGCCTGCTTGATCAGTAGTTTTTTTCAGGTGCAGACAATGAGAACTTGGCTGGACAACTTGAAGATCTGGAAGAACATGGATGAGTTCGACACACGCTTCAAGCGCATGTGGGAGTACTACCTCAGCTGTTGCACCGCGGCCTTCGAGAAGAGGAGGATGTTCGGCTTGCTTCTGTTGAGTTCAAGTTGCCTTATTACAGCCAGGCTCGTGAAAAGTGGGCGATTCAGACAAGCATGTGCTTACGGTATGTCTTTCCTGCCCCACGCCTTCCGCAGGATAAAAGTGTGGCAGTTCGTGTACACGAAGCAACTGAGCACAAGGCGCCATCCCCGAGCAAGTTGGCCTTTGCTGCCCTTTGATGTTTTTTGGTGCAGGTTCTGCACAGGAAAGAAACCCACTCAATGTATGAACAACTTGACCAGTTTAAACTTGAGCCTGGTTCCATGAGCTGAAAGATATCCGATCGGGGATGTCAAACGGGTACCGGTGAGGGTCGCCTGTCCCATATCTTGACCGGGCGCATGTTCGGGTGACAGCCGGCATGTCGTTGCGCTCATGCGCAGGCTTGGAATCCTGCATGAGACTCTCATGAGACAGCAAAGCAGTGGGAGTGGCTCGTGGGGCGTTTCCCTCAAAGATATGGTCAATGGTAGCATCTTTGGCAGCTGGGAAGCTTCAAGCAACAGAGCAAGAAAGATTCGGAACGTTTGAAAGCCCTTCGGCTTTATGGCTTTTGTTCTTTGCTTGCCTTCTCGGCCCTCGGCTGTTTCAGTTCCTTAAGCTCTGCTGCTTGAATCACTCCGGGTAAAAAGCTGAACAAATGGGATTTTTGGAGCATCAGCTCCGGAAGTCGCAGTAGGGTTTCGGGTTTAGGGTTTAGGGTTCAGGGTCTTGGGCGGAGCTGGAGGGGAACCTCTGGTCTGAGGCTTGAATCCCTGCTGTCGGAGGCTAACAAAAACACGGAAACTAGCATCGACTTTTGCCGGCATGTTTCGCATGCCTGGAATAGGAACCTGGCAAAACTGGGTGAGTTGCCTAAGGAGATGCACTCCTGGAAAATCCGTGCCGTTTCGCTTTGGTAGGGGTCCAAAACCTGCATGCATGCGCTTGAAACTGATCGCATCAGTTTTGCTTGTGCCTTAGGAGTAGCAAAAGTTTGTACTTGGAGCCCTGAGCCGAATTGATCCCAAATAGTGCATGTTGCCTTCGGCAGGGGCTCAGGTTAAGGCATGCGGGACGGTCTGTGAACTCTTATGTGGATCCCCTGCCCAAGACCCCTGACTCGCTGGGCGTGAGAGGACGTTCCTTCAAATGGCCCCGAAGCAGAGCATTGCTCACGTCCCTGACGCCCTCTCTTTGTTAACTGCCCATCATGAAACCGAGCTCTCACGAATTTAGTCGTATAAAAGACAGAAGAAGTGGCCAAAACATTGCAAACCTTCTGCGCGTGGCCTGACAACCGGAAAGGCTGAGCGACTGCTACCACATCCGCCGCGATGCTTGTAGCATTGAGAGCTTAGCCCGTGAGACGGAGGCTCGATGACCACTGCTGAGGTTTATCGTACCTGGAATGTTATCATGTCAGGAATGGGTTTAGGGCTTAGGGTTTAGGATAGTCTCGAGAATTGGGGTTTTCAGGCTTTGGCAGTGGGCTTAAAGCGAGCTGCTGCGAAGTTTGCAAGGTCGGAGCTCGAACAAAGACCGTCCAGTGCATGTTTTTCATCTGCTTGTGTTGGGGAGTCACTGAGTCAGAGGTAGCCGAGCGGCACAGGGGGGATTTGACGTAGCAACCTAAAGTCGAAAACTCAACTCGCTTATAGATACGAGCACTTGCATCTACATAATTTCCAACGGGGTTTGTTTATACATATATGCATATATATATATATATATGATATATGTGCATATATATATCTATATACACATAAGTAGAGAACTTCGGAATACATAAATAAATCCATATATCTATCTGCAGGCCCTGGCACTGTCTGACATACCCATGACTTACGAGTAAAGTTGCTTTCAGTGCAATAGGTTTTGTACCATAATTATTGCTTGTTTGTGGTTCAGGGGATCGCATGGACCTCAAAAACCCGTGTTATGATGCTGCGTTGGTTCATGTGCTGCTGGAAGAAGCGGGGAAGTGCTGCCTTCGGCGACGACGGGCTTTCACGGAACACGACCACCGCAGGTCAGGTGCACAGGCCTTGCTGTAGCTAAAGAGCCACCCCTGGGCCACCCCTGTCCAAGTGCAGCTTGGTAGGCTGTTCGCTCCAAAAGCGATGTCCGCATCATGCAGCTTGAGGTCCAAGCAGCAAGGCAGTTGCTTTAGAATTTAGCAAAAGGCGGCTCTGCGACGAATGCCAATTGCAGCCACACCCCCGTCATCATTCCCGGTACGCAAGCAAGGTCCTCCTTCTTGTTGGGTGGTTGGGAAGGGGCAGAATACGACGAATACAAGCGAGCATGCGCCATGGAGTTCCTCAGACAGGTAGAGACGGTGTTGGCAATGGAGAGGCGAGCAATCGGGGTTGACGACTGCCCCCCCCCTTCCCC
>CAJNDS010000290.1:147500-173372 GCA_905221605.1 Symbiodinium natans | reverse complement strand
GTTTAGGGTTTATAGAAATTGTATAGGGTTTGTGTCCGGAGTTTTGGGGGGTTTTGGGGGGTTTTGGGGGGTTTTGGGGGGTTTTGCCGGGTTTTGTTTTTTGCTTTTGTCATTGGGGGCTGGGGGAGGGGCCGGAAGGGCTGGAGGGGCTGGAGGGGGCGGAGGGGCTTCAGGGGCTGGAGGTTGAGGCTGGAGGGGCTGAGGAGGGGGCTGAGGAGGGGCTGGAGGCTGGGGGGGGCTGCAGGGGGCTGGAGGGGCTGGAGGGGCTGGAGGGGCTGGAGGGGCTGGAGGGGCTGGAGGGGCTGGAGGGGCTGGAGGGGCTGGAGGGGCTGGAGGGGCTGGAGGGGCTGGAGGGGCTGGAGGGGCTGGAGGGGTGGAGGGGGGCAAGTGGGCTGAAAGGGGGCTGGCTGAAGGGTTTGGCTAATATTTTTGCACTGTGAAGGATGAAGGATTATTGCACGAGCTGCTCGTAATGAAACACTTACAATTTCTATTTATTCTGGCCTTGAGGGTTTAGGGTTTAGGGTTTAGGGTTTAGGGTTTAGGGTTTAGGGTTTAGGGTTTAGGGTTTAGGGTTTAGGGTTTAGGGTTTAGGGTTTAGGGTTTAGGGTTTAGGGTTTAGGGTTTAGGGTTTAGGGTTTAGGGGTAGGGTTTAGGGGTTAGGGTTTAGGGTTTAGGGTTTAGGGTTTAGGGTTTAGGGTTTAGGGTTTAGGGTTTAGGGTTTAGGGTTTAGGGTTTAGGGTTTAGGGTTTAGGGTTTAGGGTTTAGGGTTTAGGGTTTAGGGTTTAGGGTTCAAGAGCTACTGGTCGAGCAGTTTCTCGTTTAGGCTCTGTGTTTAGAACATCGAAAAATACCCACCCACCCGAAGTTCCCATAACATTAAGAAATAAAAAGTTTCTTCTTTTTATTAGGATGGTTCAATAACAAAATGAATGACTTCCACTTAACAAACGAGGAGGTGGAGATACTAAACCACGCGAGGCTTTGAGGTCTTGAAATCTTAAACTGAGGCTCAAACCTTGAAAAAAAAATAAAAATGAAAAAACGAAGGAAAAAAGAAGGAAAAAAAAGCCTGGGGTTCCCCCCATTTGGGGTGTTTTTGGAAGCAAATTTTCCCTCATGGGGGGTCGGAGTTCGAGGCAAGGGGGGGTCTCCGAAGATTATTTTGCCTTTAAAATCGAAAAATGACCCCCCCCCCTGACCAAAATCATTATGAAAAAGGTCGCGGAAAAGTCTTGAAAAAACTTGAAAAACACAAAAACCCAGAAAACGAGAGGCCACCCAGAACCCTCGATTTCAGTACTAAAAATTCGCATTTTCATTGAGGGTCTAGGCCAAGCCTGAGGTCCCTTTTGGGGTGTTTTTTGAGGCAAACTTTCCCTCTCAAGGGGGGGTCGGAGTTTGAGGCAAGGAGGGTCTCCAAAGACTACTTGAAAAAACACGGCGTTGAGGCCTTGAAACCCTAAACACAGGCCTTGAGGCCTTGAAACCCTAAACGCTGGGCCCTGAAACCCTAAACACAGGCCCTGAGGCCTTGAAACCCTAAACGCTGGGCCCTGAAACCCTAAACAGGCCCTGAGGCCCTGAAACCCTAAACACAGGCCCTGAGGCCTTGAAACCCTAAACGCTGGGCCCTGAAACCCTAAACACAGGCCCTGAGGCCCTGAAAACCTAAACACAGGCCCTGAGGCCTTGAAACCCTAAACGCTGGGCCTTGAAACCCTAAACACAGGCCCTGAGGCCCTGAAACCCTAAACACGGGCTTTGAGGCCTTGAAACCCCAAACGCTGGGCCCTGAAACCCTAAACACAGGCCCTGAGGCCCTGAAACCCTAAACACAGGCTTTGAGGCCTTGAAACCCTAAACTCTGGGCCCTGAAACCCTAAACACAGGCCCTGAGGCCCTGAGGCCCTGAAACCCTAAACACAGGCCCTGAGGCCTTGAAACCCTAAACGCTGGGCCCTGAAACCCTAAACACAGGCCCTGAGGCCCTGAAACCCTCAACACAGGCCCTGAAGCCTTGAAACCCTAAACGCTGGGCCCTGAAACCCTAAACACAGGCCCTGAGGCCCTGAAACCCTAAACACAGGCCCTGAGGCCTTGAAAACCCTAAACGCTGTGCCCTGAAAGCCTAAACACAGGCCCTGAGGCCCTGAAACCCTAAACACAGGCCCTGAGGCCTTGAAACCCTAAACGCTGGGCCCTGAAACCCTAAACACAGGCCCTGAGGCCCTGAAACCCTAAACACAGGCCCTGAGGCCTTGAAACCCTAAACGCTGGGCCCTGAAACCCTAAACACAGGCCCTGAAGCCCTTGAAACCCTAAACGCTGGGCCCTGAAACCCTAAACACAGGCCCTGAGGCCCTGAAACCCTAAACACAGGCCCTGAGGCCTTGAAAACCTAAACGCTGGGCCCTGAAACCCTAAACACAGGCCCTGAGGCCCTGAAACCCTAAACACAGGCCCTGAGGCCTTGAAACCCTAAACGCTGGGCCCTGAAACCCTAAACACAGGCCCTGAAGCCCTGAAACCCTAAACACAGGCCCTGAGGCCTGGAAACCCTAAACGCTGGGCCCTGAAAACCCTAAACACAGGCCCTGAGGCCCTGAAACCCTAAACACAGGCCCTGAGGCCTTGAAACCCTAAACGCTGGGCCCTGAAACCCTAAACACAGGCCCTGAGGCCCTGAAACCCTAAACACAGGCCCTGAAGCCTTGAAACCCTAAACGCTGGGCCCTGAAACCCTAAACACAGGCCCTGAGGCACTGAAACCCTAAACACAGGCCCTGAGGCCTTGAAACCCTAAACGCTGGGCCCTGAAACCCTAAACACAGGCCCTGAGGCCCTGAAACCCTAAACACAGGCCCTGAGGCCTTGAAACCCTGAAACGCTGGGCCCTGAAACCCTAAACACAGGCCCTGAGGCCCTGAAACCCTAAACACAGGCTTTGAGGCCTTGAAACCCTAAACGCTGGGCCCTGAAACCCTAAACACAGGCCCTGAGGCCTTGAAACCCTAAACACAGGCCCTGAAGGCCTTGAAACCCTAAACGCTGGGCCCTGAAACCCTAAACACAGGCCCTGAGGCCCTGAAACCCTAAACACAGGCCCTGAGGCCTTGAAACCCTAAACGCCATGCCTTGGGGCCACCCTTGAGGCCCTGAAACCCTAAACGCCAGGCCTTGAGGCCCTGAAACCCTAATTAGGGTCTCAAGTGTTTAGGGTCTCAAGGGTTTAGGGGCTCAACGGTTTAGGGTCTCAAGGGCATTGTGGGCCTTGGGCCTTGCCCACGAATTTTTGGGCCTTGCCCACGAATACTTGGGCCTTGCCCACGAATATTTGGGCCTTGCCCACGAATATTTGGGCCTTGCCCACGAATATTTGGGCCTTGCCCACGAATATTTGGGCCTTGCCCACGAATATTTGGGCCTTGCCCACGAATATTTGGGCCTTGCCCACGAATTTTTGGGCCTTGCCCACGAACCAACAACCCCAGAAATTCGTGGGCAAGGCCCAAAAATTCGTGGGCAAGGCCCAAAAATTCGTGGGCAAGGCCCAAAATCCGGATTTTGGGCCTTGCCCACGAATATTTGGGCCTTGCCCACGAATCTTTGGGCCTTGCCCACGAATATTTGGGCCTTGCCCACGAATACCATTAAGGTTTATAATTATATGGTAGGAGAGGTTTAGGGTTTAGGGTTTAGGGTTTAGGGTTTAGGGTTTAATAATAGAAAAGCCAAGAAAAGCTATTCTTATTTGAGTCCTGATATAGAGAGAAATAGAGAGAAATAGAGAGAAATAGAGAGAAGTAGAGAGAAATAGAGAGAAATAGAGAGAAATAGGGGTTTAGGGTTTAGGGTTTAGGGTTTGGAAATAGAAAAGCCAAGAAAAGCTATTCTTATTTGAGTACTGATATAGAGAGAAATAGAGAGAAATAAAGAGAAATAGAGAGAAATAGAGAGAAATAGAAAGAAATAGAGAGAGAGAGAGAGAGAGAGAGAGAGAGAGAAATAGAGAGACCCGAGCCGAGGAAGAGGAAAGGAAGAGGAGAGGAAGTGGAGAGGAAGGGGGCCTTGCATCTGAGCCATGCCATGCTGGACTGCACATTGCACACTGCACTGCACTGCACACTTTTTCAATTCTTGGCTCAACTCCATCAGCTCCACTGGGTGAGACTGCTTGTATAGCCAGCTGATGCTCTCTCACGACGTTCCTGGCCCCTTTTCTCCTGCCTCCTCCTCTGCCTGATTTCCTTGTCTACCTGATACTTCAGGTTCCATTTCAGCCTTAAAGCTGCCTTCTTTTCCTCGGTTTAGGGTTTGGGGTTAGGGTTTAGGGTTTAGGGTTTAGGGTTTAGGGTTTAGGGTTTAGGGTTTAGGGTTTAGGGTTTAATAATAGAAAAGCCAAGAAAAGCTATTCTTATTTGAGTCCTGATATAGAGAGAAATAGAGAGAAATAGAGAGAAATAGAGAGGGTTTAGGGTTTAGGGTTTAGGGTTTAGGGTTTAGGGTTTAGGGTTTAGGGACATTGTATAGGGTTTGGGTCCCAATAACCTTTAATTCTTACACCCCTCAACCCTAAACCCTCAAGACAATAATATTACATAGATGTCACAAATATTCTTGATGCTGAATCGGAAAAACCCAAGGGGATACCTTACTAAACCCTAAACCCTAAACCCTTAACCCTTAAACCCTAAACCCTAAACCCTAAAACTTGTGGTGGTGGTGGTGGTGGTCATGCAACTGCCATACCATGCTGGGCTACACACTGCACTGCACTGCACACTGCCTTTTTTCTTCCGCTGCTCATGCCCACTGGGTCAAACTTCTCGTGTAGCCAGCCGATGTCCTCTCAGCCCGGTCCCTGGCCTTCATTTCATCCCTCCTCCTCTTCCTCACCTCCTTCTCGGCCTGGTACTTGATCTTCCACTTTAGCTTCAAGGCTGCCTTCCTCTCCTCTTGCTTCTTTCGCCTCGCCAGGTCCTTCTCTTTCTTCTCCTTCTCCCTTCTCCTGTTCCTTTGTCGCCTTTTCTTTGCTGTTTCTTGTTCCCTGGTCCGGGTCCTCTTCTTACTCTTCTTCTGCTTCTTCTTCTGCTTCTTCGGCTGTTTCTTCGGCTGCTTACCCTTGGCCTTCTTCTTCAAGTCCTTGGCTTTCTGCTTGGCCCTGTTCTTGGCCAGTTCCTCCGCCTTTGCAGCCTTTTTGCTTCTTGGAAATCGGAGACCAAGTCCAACCACTCACTCTCCAGCCCTGGGCTGCAGCTGGGAGCCATTCTGCCTTGAGACACTTTCAGGTTTGAGCCAGACAGCTACATGACAGCAGGGGCCTGGGGATTGAACCAGGGACCTTTGGGGCCCCCCTTCCCTCCTCCCTCCCCCCTCCCTCCCTCCCCCACCCTCCCCTCCCTCACCCCCCCTCCCCTCCTCCCCACTCCCCCTCCCCACACTCCCCCCCCCTCCCCCCCCCCCCCTCCCTACCTCCCATCCCCCCCCTCCCCCCTCCCCTTTCCCCTCCCTCCCCCCTTTCCTCCTCCTCTCCCCCCCCCCCTTCCCTCCCCTTCCTCCCCCTTCCTCCCCCCCCTCCCCCCCCTCCCCCCCCTCCCCTCACCCCCCCCCCCCCTCCCCCCCTCCCCCCCCCCTCCCCCCCCCCCCCCCCCCCCCCTCCCCCCCCCTCCTCCCCCCTCCCCTCCTCCGGTTTAGGGTTTAGGGTTTAGGGTTTAGGGTTCAGGGGTATGTTCAGCCAAGAGCACGGCAGGTTCGGCTGGGATTCAGGGGTGGGCTATGGACTGTTTTAGTGCCTATCCCTGGCCAAATGTGCTAGTGGCGCCCGTGCGTGAATTAGGGGCTCGAGACGACGTGCCAAACTCATTCAGGTTCTGGATAACTAGACCCAGGAGTAGCCTACGAATAAACAGGGTGGCCTATGAGAGAACCCAGACCCCAAAAAAAGGGAATAAGGGCCCCTAAACCCTAAACCCTAAACCCTAAACCCTAAACGCAGGGCCTACCCTGGGTCCTAGATAATGGCCTCTTGGCCGAGGGACCAGCCGAACAGGTGGTGTTTATTGCATTTAGGGTTTAGGCTTTAGGGTTTAGGGTTTAGGGTTTAGGGTTTAGGGTCTAATGAACCCTAAACCCTAAGCCAGACTCAGATCATGTGGCTTCCTGGTGCAGACCTCGGACAAGGCTTCTATCCTTGGGGACCAAATGAACCCTAAAGGGGTTTATGGTCCTTAGGGAGTCTCAAAGCACAGGGTATATGACCCAATTATACTTGGAGGTTCATGGGTACTTGTAACCTCAATGACAACCTACTTCGAGGACTTAGAGGGCTCTAAAGTGCTGATTCTACTTGGAAGTTGTAAGTACCCTGAACCTCCAAGTTTGCTTTGCTAGGACCTCCAAGTTCTTGTTTACGGATACTGCACAAGGAGGATTATAGGGCTCATTTGGTCTACAAGGTTGGGGTAGAGGCATTGAAGGACCTAACAGCCTCCGCCCGCTCAGGAAGTCCGAAAGCTGTAGCCCTGTAGCCGATGCCTAAAACCGAAACCCTAAACCCTAAGCCCTTCAACTCTAAACCCTAAACCCTAAACCCTAAACACTCAAATCCGCACCCCCCCCCCCCCCCCCCCCCCCCCCCGCCCCCCAAGGATTTAGGGTTTGGGGGATATCGGGTTTGGGGTGTTAGGGGCACAGCCCGGACACACCCTAAACCCTAAACCCTAAACCCTAAACCCTAAACCCTTAACCCGAAACCCTAAACCCTAAACCCTAAACCCTAAATTAAACCCAAAACCCAAAACCCTAAACCCAAAACCCAACACCCAAAACCCAAACCCTAAACCCTAAAACCTAAAACCTACACCCTAAACCCTTGCCCTCTCAAGTGCGCCCAAGAGGCCCCAAAAAAACCCAAACCCAAACCCCTTTGGAGCAACCTTGAGGACAAAACGATACCCCAAAAGGGTCTGGGGTTTAGGGTTTAGGGTTTAGGGTTCAGGGTTCAGGGTTTAGGGGTTAGGGTTTAAGCTCCATAGGCCTTAAAGAGCGACTAAAGCAGCATAGGGTATCATGACCCCGATGATGGGGTTCATTAGCCCTAAACCCTAAACCCGAGACCCTAGCCCCTAACCCCGATGATAGGGTTCAGTTGGTCAAAAAACGAACTGATGAGCCCAAGTGTCAGCAGGCGCTGCCCGAGCAGTTCCACGGCAGCCGTCAGCTGCTCCTTTCTAGATTGGGGGGCTTAGGGTTTAGGGTTTAGGGTTCACAAACAAACCCTTTCGGGTTTAGGGTGTAGGGTTCCGACATGAAGTTTCAGGTTTATTGTGGTTCCGTTTTTCTGCTCGTGATTGTCTTAGGGGGGTTTATGGTTTAGGGTCATTGCAGTAAAACTTGCGACTCCAAAGAAGGAACCGCAAAAAAACTACAAGGGAGAAGGGGTGGGGGGGGGCGGAAGTATAGACTCTACATCCTGAATCCTAAGCCCTCATAAACACTAAACCCTAACCCTCATTTGAAAGCTGGGTGCTTCTTCACCAAAAAGACGCAAACTAGAACCCTACATCCTATTGGTTGTCAGACTGAGCTGGGGTTGCTAAACCCTAAACCCTTAAAAACCCTAAACCCCAAACCCCAAACCGCAAACCGCAAACCCCAAACCCTAAACTCTAAACCCTACACTCACGCGACAACCGAAGCCCAGAAAGCCTACGGGCAAGGGTCTTCGAAGCACTGCAGCCCAGATGCCAAAGCGGGAACGGATGCGAGCGACGTGTAGGTCTGCAAGGCCAGTGGCTTACGGTTTAGGGTTTAGGGTTTTGGGTTTAGGGTTGAGGGTCGAGGGTGCACTTAACATGCTTTATTTTACCGCCCGCCTTCACATGGCTTAGGGTTCAGGGTTTTTTTGGCGGACCAATTGAACCCTAAAATTGGGGATGTATGTTGCCTATAATACTTTTTGAACTCTAAACATGGGATCCTTTACCCTATACTACTACAACTCCGATTCAGGTATATGAACCATACAACCCTTCTAGGGTCCATGGCCTACCCCATACTACTGCAGTATAACTCCTAAGGTACATGACCCATAAACCCTTTTGGGGTCGAGTCATATACCCTATACTACTATAACTCCTAGTAAGGTAAATGACTTAGAAAGGCCGGTGGCCTCTTTATCTGCTACCCTTATACCTTAATACAGCCCCTAGATACCCAAAACAAAAACGTACTTAAAGAGACCACCAACCCAGATACTATATGACCCACAAACCCTTTTGGGCGAGGGCTTCGGGCTTAATGCGCGCGGCATGCAGCAGGGTTTAGGGTTTGGGGTTGGGGGTTTAGGGTTTAGGGTAGGGAAAGCGCGCACGTTTCTGGGCTTCGGGGATCCCATCTTTTCTGCAGTCCCGAGGACGAAATGAACCCTGAAAGGGCTTTTGGTTCACAGACCTTGCTGGGAACTACAATAGTATAGGGTATATGGCTCCAATTTTAGGGTTCATTTGGTCCCCAAGGGTTCTGAAGGACCCCTACTTACGGGTTTGTGTTTGCAGGGTTGAGGCTGAGAGCCCCCCCCCCCCCCCCCCCCCCCCGCGCCCCCCCAGGCACATCAGGTTTCCGCAAAATCTCTGGCAAATTTCACAAACACAGGCAGTCTAGAGGGTATGCAGGCGTCATACAAGGATGCAGGATGCTACTGTGTACGGACCACCGGGATCGACAGATTTGTTCGTGCGCCGCTTTAAACTCAATTGGGTGGGTGGGGGGGGGGGGGAGGTCGTGGCTTTTCACACTCTCCTGGACGGTCTAAAGTGGGCTAGGTTAAGGTGGTTCATGTGGCTTTTTAGGGTTTAGGGTTTAGGGTGTAGGGCTTAGGGGCTGTTCGGGCCTCTGGGTCGAAAACAACTTCGACTGTTCGGAAGGGGGCGGGGGAGGTTAACATCAAGCAGGGCACCACTTCACCTAACACCAATCCCGACTGGTAAGAAAGCGCATGGACTCGAAACCCTAAACCCTAAACCCTACACCCTAAACCCTAAACCCTTGTAGGGTTCATGTAGTCCCAAACAGAGGCCTGCTGCAGCGTGAAGACATCCTTCCGCAAGTCACCGAGTCGCTGGGTTAAGAGGGCCTCGGCTTGCGAACTGTGGGCTTGGGGGGTTTAGGGTTTAGGGTTTAGGGTTTAGGGTGGGTTAAAGAGGTTTATAGGGCTTCTGCAGGGTTTAAAGGGTTTATAGGGCTTTAACTTGGCTTTCGGGGGTTTTTATAGGGGTTTATCGAGTCTAGGGTTGTGGGGTTTATGGGTTTTAGGGTTTGTCGGGTTTATGGGGCTTATAGATGTTAAACCCCTTTTCTACAGCTAAGTACCATGAACCTCCAAGTAGGAGGGCTTCCAACCAGCAGCTTGCTACTGCTACGGCTACTGCTAAAAGGAATGACAATTCTTAGAACAACTAATAATAAGAAGAAGAATAATAACGCGGAAAGGAATTACGACTGGATGTACCTACAGAGTCTAGACTTGGGCCCTAAAGCTACGAAATGGGAACCCCTTTCAGGCCCAAGTATACGGGTACTTCCAAAATGGGGCCACCCCCCCTTTCAGACCCCAAGCCCCTTAACGGGACCCCAAAAAAGGGTACCCCTATCTTCGGAACCCCCCCCCCCCCCCATATACCCCAAACCCTAAGCCCCAAACCCCAAACCCGAAACCCTAAACACTAAACATTAAACCCTAAACCCTAAAACCCTAAAACACCAAACCCTACCCCCTAACCCGAAACCCCGAAACCCCGAAACCCCGAAACCCCGAAACCCCGAAACCCCGAAACCCCGAAACCCCGAAACCCCGAAACCCCGAAACCCCGAAACCCCGAAACCCCGAAACCCCGAAACCCCGAAACCCTAAAACCCTAAAACCCTAAAACCCTAAAACCCTAAAACCCTAAAACCCTAAAACCCTAAAACCCTAAAACCCTAAAACCCTAAAACCCTAAAACCCTAAAACCCTAAAACCCTAAAACCCTAAACCCGAAAGCCGAAAGGTACATAGGCCTGGAGGACAAGTCGGGCCTTGGGGGGATGGTCGGGGTTCTTTGGGAGCAGCAGCAGCGGCGGCGGCAGCAGCAGCGGCGGCGGCGGCGGCGGCGGCTGCAGCAGCAGCAGCAGCAGCAGCAGCAGCAGCAGCAGCAGCAGCAGCAGCAGCAGCAGCAGGAGCAGGCGCAGGCGCAGGAGCAGGAGCAGTGGCAGTCGCAGTCGCAGTAACAGTAGCAGTAGCAGTAGCAGTAGCAGTAGCAGTAGCAGTCGTAGTAGTAGTAGTAGTAGTAGTAGTAGTAGTAGTAGTAGTAGTAGTAGTAGTAGTAGTAGTAGTAGTAGTAGTAGTAGTAGTAGTAGGAGTAGCAGAAGCAGTAGTAGTAGCAGCAGTAATAGTAGTAGTGCAAATCCTAAACCGCCACGTCTGAGGCGGATGCCAAGTCGACGTTTCGCGCTTGCCCTTTCAGGCGTGCGATGCCTGCGGGAAGGTTTCGGCTGTCAGATCACGGCGTTTCGGGTCTAGGCTGGGTTCCTGGCAGGCATCCCAGCTCACGCAGTGGAACTTTACAGGGGTTAGGTTTAGGGTTTCAGGTTTAGGGTAAGCCCTAAACCCTAAACCCTAAACCCTAAACCGGTGGCGCTAGGAGGGCGGCTGAGAGGGCAGGCTAGGGGACGGAATGAGCCTGAACGGGTTCATGGTCCAGATACCTGTTCGAAGAGCATCATCTAGGTTGCCCAGTAACCTAGGAGTACAAAGGGTGCCCTTTTTACCTCAAAGGGGTTTACAAGGGAGCCCAAAGCCCCCAAAAAGGGAATAAGGGTACTACTGGGCATCCCAGTAATACAGGGCTCGGAAGAAATTCTTATAGTATACTTACAGTATTCCCTTATGGCCCCTTTATGACTCTACTATCATAACCTCCCCAAAGGCCTATTCGAATTAGTCAGGCCCCCAAATATATTTTATTCGGGCTATATGATTCATTTGGTCCCCACGGACCCTAAGCCCTAAACCCGAAACTCTAAACCCTAAACCCTAAACTCTAAACCCTAAACTCTAAACCCTAAACTCTAAACCCTAAACCCTAGGCTTCGAACCCGAGCTTTCCGATTTGTGGCGCAGAGCCGCGGCTTTAGAGTTCGGGACTCAATGAACTCTAAGAACCCTAAACCCTAAACCCTAAACTTTAAACCCTAAACCCTAAGGGCTTATGGTCCCATGTCGGCTGCTTCCCCCAAAATACCCACGGTCCTCGGTAGGCATTATATATAAACGGGGGTGCTATAATCCCTCGTAATACGAATATCATATAATTCGTAGCTTGTAGTTTGGTAGTGTATATAAATTATAATACTATTTGTGTACGATGTGAAATTTTCAGTGGTATAAGGGGGAACATCCCAATCCATGCTCCTGAATATGGGAGTTGTCGTCCCCAAGGACGACAACGCTTCGGCTTCAGGGGAGCGCCCGCGGGTGCCAGGATTAGGGTTTAGGGTTTAGGGTTTAGGGTTTAGGGTTTAGGGTTTAGGGTTTAGGGTCTGAAGCAGGTAGGCCCTGCGGCTCTAGCCTTTCACGGCGGGGGATGCCGTCTTACCCAGTACAACAGTGAGGAAGCTAGGTATCCCCCCAACAGGGATAGGATCTCGTCAGGTAGAAACTCGCAACCAGGTAGGGTCAATTCAACCTCTCTGAACACGACGCGCCCTCAATGGACATTCCCTAACGTCCTTCCGAGACTTTTCATTTTGGGAGTGCTACGGATACTTGTGGAGGCGCAGAGGCGCAGGCAAAACCCTAAGCCCGCACCTTGCAAGCCAGGCTTTGAATAACAGAACCCACTACAGTTGAACTCAAAAAAAGTTGGAACATCCTATGCCCACACCCCGAAAGGTATACTAAAGGGAATCCCAGCTTTAATCCTCCATAAACTTCCAACTTTCTGGAGTTTACTGTAGTTCTAGCCTACCAGAAAGCGACCTTGTTTTGTTTTTTTGTGGGGCTAAGATCCCTCATACAACCCTTGCACCGGCTTTCTGCTACTTCCACATAGGCCCCTAAGCAAGCTCACACACCTAGGCGGGCAAACAGTTTAGGACCTCGAAGAACAGGATGTGCAGGGGGGGGGGGGGGGGCTTCGGGCAGGGACCTACCCAAAACCCTGTTGGGGCGATGGTGCGGGTTTGAAGGGGGAAGGGGAAGGGGAAGGGGGTGGGGGAACCCTAAACCCTAAACCCTAAACCCTAAACCCTAAACCCTAAACCCTAAACCCTAAACCCTAAACCCTAAACCCTAAACAGCAAAGCTGGAGCTGCCTTTCACCAGCTCATCCAAACTCACTTGGCCGTCGCCGTCATCAATCCTTCGGTTGTTGAAGCCCGAAAAAACACCGGTGTATGGGTTTAGGGTTTACCCCCCCCCCTCCCTACACGCTCTAAGTCCTGGAGAAAATATGCCCTATATATGGTGGCTTCCGAAATATGGAGTACCTTATAGGGAAGCCTATTGTTTAGGGGGTCTATTTTCGGTGTCGCCCTCTCTCTCTCTCTCTCTCTCTCTCTTTCTCTCGCTCGCAGACTCGGGAATCCGTCAGCTGCCGTCCCCTACATGACTCGAATACCCTAGACTCCAAACTCCAAACCTTCGCCACAGGCCAACCCCGAACCCTCAGAGGACCACACCCCCAAACCCCTAAACCCTTGACCCTACACCCTAAAAACCCAAAAGGCTACACCCTCATCCCCAAACACTAAGCACCCTTAAACTACACCCTAAACCCTAAAACACCCTCAAACCCCAAACCCAAAACCAATAAAACCCTAAACCCGAAACCCTAAACCCTAAACCCTAAACCCCAAACCCTAAACCCTAAACCCTCACTTCCAGGCCCTGAGGCACTGTGCGTCCCAGGAACATCTCGAAGAGATCCAAGCCATCCTTTTCGCTCCAGATTTCGAGTTCCATGGAAGCCAACCTTGAGGTTTGGGGTTTCGGGCTAGGGTTTAGGGTTTAGGGTTTAGGGTTTAGGGTTTAGGGTTTAGGGTTTAGGGTTTAGGGTTTAGGGTTTAGGGTTTAGGGTTTAGGGTTTAGGGTTTAGGGTTTAGGGTTTAGGGTTTAGGGTTTAGGGTTTTCAGGGGTGTGGGTCTTTAGGTTTTCGGGTCCCCAAACCCTAAACTTTTAGGGTTGCGAGCCGTTCATCCCAAGATTCCTAACACACCCACGCCCCAACGCAGTCTCCAGAGCAATCTTCTGGGCTTTCTGGCCTTCAGAAGCTTCCCTAAGACTGGCTAAGCAACTGTAACTTTAGGGTTTAGGGTCTTAAGGTTTAGGGTTTAGGGTCTTAAGGTTTAGGGTGACCTTGGCAGCCCAGTAGCCATACGACAAAACGTGCTTAATTCGCGACCCGCGCCTCGCCAAAAACTCGTTTGCTAGACCCAGGAGAAACCTAGAAATCTAAACCCTAAACCCTGAACCCTAAACCCTAAACCCTAAACCCTAAAAGGGTGCCCTTTTTGGTTTAAAGGGGCTTCTAAGGCAACCCAACCCTCCAACTATAATCTCGAAAAACCCGATAAGCCCCATCAACCAACGCTTTAGCTAAACCCTTTTCGAACCTCTAGACTGCTTCATGCCAGGACTGAGGCCAGCGCGTAATCATTCAGCTCAAACCTAGACCCTAAACCCTAAACCCTAAACCCTAAACCCTAAACCCTAATAAACCCTAAACCCTAAACCCTGAACCCTAATTAAACCCTGAGCTATAAACCCTTTGCCGCGGAGAAGCCAACTTCTGACCTCCTTGTCGGCCAAAAGCGCCTGGAACTCCTCGTGGGGCTTTGTTGTTTAGGGTTTAGGGTTTAGGGTTTAGGGTTTAGGGTTTAGAGTTAGGGTTTAGGGCTTCGAGGACCTTGTAGGGCTCCGCCCTGACGTGCAAACCGTAAACCCTTAACCCCTCTTGCCACTGGACAGAAACCCTAAACCCTAAACCCTAAACCCCAAACCCCAAACCCTAAACCCGAAGCCATAAGCCAAATGTCTAGAGACTCCGGCTTCTGCGGCTTTCCGCGGCTTGCCGGGCTCTACATGGTTTGTAAGTTATAAAGGCAGGTGGCCTCTTTGTCTACGGATTAGGGGTTAGGGTTTAGGGTTTCGGGTTCAAGTCACGAAGCCCCTAGATACCCTACTAAGAACCCTCCCTACAAAACACGGGTTTAGGGTTTAGGGCTTAGGGAAAGAGACCACCAACCAATATAATTTATAAGGTTCAGAGGGCCGAACAGGACTTCAGGCAAATAGGAGATGAGGAGCCCTTAATTAAGAAGTATTGCCTTAAAGTACAGAAGCATAATTTGATGTTCAGGTTTATTCCTTAGTTAAAGGGTACTGGGCGTTTGGGTGGGTACTTGTAACTCCAAATTATAAAATCACAACTGTACTGAATTATATTTTATGCCCCCTAAGTCCCCTAGGTAGGTCAGCAGCAGACGTATAGTTGGGTTTCTAAGTACCCATGAACCTCCAAGTACCCTGGGCTTCTGTAAAGTAGGGGTCTACTTACCCCAAACTCCAAACACCAAACCCTAAACCCTAAACCTGAAGGATCAACAAACATCGAACCCTCAACCCTAAGTACCCTGAAACGCCACGGATCTGCAGAACAAACGGGGCAAGAGCTCTAAGCATGACTTCCCTCGCCTGCTCGGGTTCTATAGGGCTTACCTGGAGAGTAACCTTCGGACCCCTGAAACTCTTTTAATCAGTTAGGGTCTTAGGGTTTGGTTAGGGTTTAGGGTTTAGGGTTTAGGGTTTAGGGTTTAGGGTTTAGGGTTTAGGGTTTAGGGTTTAGGGTTTAGGGTTTAGGGTTTAGGTGGGTTAGGGTGCTTCTTTCTTTCAACGCGCAGGCCACTGGTCGGTGGCCAAAAGCACCGACACTTTTCAGAGTAGCTGTTGAAGAACCCCTAAGCAGGGAACCCAGAACCGAAAAAAGGGTAAAGGGCACCACTGGGAAACCCTAAACCCTAAACCCTAAACCCTAAACCCCTGACTGGCTCAAGTTTGGAGGGGGCCTGGCAGTCGATCCCGCCGTCGCCGTCGAGGTCTGCATGCTGAAAAAGCCGCCGCATCTTTTCCTTCCAGTTTAGGGTTTAGGGTTTAGGGTTTAGGGTTTAGGGTTTAGGGTTTAGGGTTTAGGGTTTAGGGCTTAGGACTTAGGGCTTAGGGTTTAGGGTTTAGGGTTTAGGGCTTAGGGTTTTAGGGTTTAGGGATGTGCTTGAATGTGTACTAGACCCAAGAGTAACCTAGGAATAAACAGGGTGCCCTTTTTGGTTTCAAGGGGCTTATGTAAGGGAGGACCCTAAACCCTAAAAGAAAGGAATAAGGGCCTGCTTTGGGTCCTACATGGTCCCTGTAGGGAACTCCCATCACAACAGCGTCACATGACCCAGTACAACGAGCGCCTGAACGTGCAAGAGCTTCTGGGTGATAGATCTCCCGTCCCCGTCTGAAAGCGGTCACCGAATTCTGCCACAACTATCCAAACCCTAAACCCGAAACCCTAAACCCTAAACCCTAACCCCTAAGCCCTAAACCCTAAACCCTATCACCAAGCTAATTCAGTGAACTAGTCTCCGGAGAGGCTTAGGGCTTAGGTTTAGAGAGGTCTTGGGCAATGGAGAAGCCAGCAGTCAGCCATAAGTGTCGGGGTTTAGGGTTTAGGGTTTAGGGTTCTGGGCAGTTGAAATAAAGCTGGAAGATTGAGATTGGTAATTATACCTTACTTACATCTGTACCTGCATACTTTCTGTATCTGCGCGGGTTTAGATTAGGGTTTATAGGTTTAGGGTTTAGGGTTTATAAAGGGCCTTGTGAAGACGCACCGCGCGCTCTTTGCTCTTGAGCATGATGCCTGGGCGAGATAATCCCTAAACCCTTTTTGAACCCAGGCTCTGCCCTCGGGCTTGAAAGGGCCAGGGAAGGAAAGGGCATGATGCATTTTATAGGTTTACGAAAGGAAGGAACCCGAAAACACCCCCCCAAATAGTAGGATTCCGTTATAATAAGGACACCAAAAAGATAGCCTCATTTTCGGAAACCTAAGAAGCTAGCTGTCCCCAAACATCGGGGAAATCTCCACATCACTGGCGAAAAAACACGGCGAGCCGCACACAAAAAAGCCCAAAAGCGCGCCATGTCACAAGATGCCGTGCCTTCAGTCCCTGCCCCCCCTCCCCCTCCCTAAGACCCGATCCCTATCCCCAAACCCTAAACCCTAAACCCTAAACCCTAAAACCCTAAACCCTAAACCCTAAACCCAAAACTCTATAAGCCCTAAACTCTATAAGCCCTAAACCCTAAACCCCAACCCCATATGCCCTAAACCGCATCAAGAGCTCTCACGAATGTCGCCGGCGGCCCCCCCGGGGGCCCCAATATTGGGGCTTGCAAAAAGGGGTTTAGGGTTTAGGGTTTAGGGTTGAGGGTTGAGGGTTTAGGGCACCCCGAATTTGCACTACATCTTACTCTATTTGTAAGGACCCCGTAAAGGTAGCCCTAATTTCGGAAGCCCCTCATAAGGCGTCGCAGAGTTTAGAGCAGCTGAGGCTTCGAACATCCGAAGCGCCCTTCAGAGAATACAATATAACGGCACGTATTATCAAGATATAAACATATTCGCCGAAATAACCTTTCAACAGTCAACCACAGGCTTTAGCAGATTTGTATTCTTTTCTTGGGGACCACATGAACCCTAAAAAGAGGGGTCATATACCCCACGTATGCTACTATCATCCCTAAACAGGTACTATGGACCATGAACCCTTTTTGCTTCAGACTCCTGGGGTTTCTGGCCTGTGAGAGTTTAGGGTTTAGAGTTTAGGGTTTAGGGTTGACTCGGCCAATGACACCGGCCTGAACCTCCTCCAACACAAGAATCTGAGAGTTCCTGAAAAAAAGCACTCCGGATATGAGAGATCTGGTTCAACGAAACATCGAGCGCGTTGCTGGACATCTAGGAAAGGACAGAGGAATTACACTACGAAGCATGCTGTCGTGCGTTCACGGAATCCAGGCTCAAGGCAGATGTGCAGATCAGCGCTTGGGAAAGATACATCCAGTTTAGGGTTTAGGGTTTAGGGATTAGTGGCTGCCACACTGTGCTACCATGATGACCAGTAGCCATGCAGCCTGTATGCGATAAGGCGCCACTTCACTCTCCCACTCAAGGACTCGCCAAGGTGGGTGGCTGCCGTATCTCTGAGCTATGCTGCTGGCATAGTGCTGCCACATCTCTCGGTCAGCGGCAACATCAAGGAGCTTCTGGGGCGTCTGCAGTGTTGACGGGATGTGCTAGACGACCATCAACATGCAACCACTGAAAGGTCCTGGACACAACCTGGACCAGGAATCCTAAACACGCGTGAGCCCTAAAACCTGGGTCATATACCCTACGTATGCGATTATCATCCCTATTCAGGTACTATGGACCATGAACCCTGAACCCAAAACCCCAAACCCAAAACCCAAAGCCCTCAACCCTCAACCCTAGATCCTAAACCCTAAACCCTAAACCCTAAGCCCTGAACCCTAAACCCCTTTGGGGTTCGTTTAGTCCCTAGCTCAGTTCGCCTGGGCTCCTTTAGTTGGTGCCATTCCGTGGCCTGGTTTGGGTTTAGGGTTTAGGGTTTAGGGTTTAGGGTTTAGGGTTTAGGGTTTAGGGTTTAGGGTTTAGGGTTTAGGGTTTAGGGTTTAGGGTTTAAACCCAGGGTTTAGGGTTTAGGGTTTAGGGTTCAGGGTTTAGGGTATAGGGTTCAGCGTTTAGGGTTTAGGGTTTAGGGTTTATGGTTAGGGTTTAGAGTTTAGGATTTAGGGTTCAGGGTCTAGGGTTTAGGGCTTATGCTGGATCCTGCGGGGGATCCTGCGGGGGGTGGGGGGGGGTTCCTGACCACCTCATGTTCTTTCGTTGTCTCCTTCCTGGCCGCGCGGCTGTCGTCCATGGACGCCACCTTCATGGTCTCGGTCAGGAAGACGCCGGTAATCACCTTGATCACCTCAGGCTTCGGCTTTGCAAGGTTTAGGGTTTGGGGTTGAGGGTTGAGGGTTCAGGGTTTAGGGTTTAGCACCTGGGGCCCCCCGAACCCCTTTTTGTCCAGCCGGGGCTTGGGGTTTAGTTCCCCTCATTTTACGAACAGCTCCTTTGGTCTAGGGTTTAGGGTTTATAGAGTTTAGGGATTCTAGTACCCCCTATTCTAGTCCTTATTAAGGTTTATGGTTTACACCCCCCCCAAACCGACTCAACAAAGGGGAGAAGATCGGGGGAAGGTCAGAAAGGTTGACAACGTCTACAGGAATGAGGCGCAGGCTGGAACCCTCAAGTGCAAGCTCTTTGGGGTTTAGGGTTTAGGGTTTAGGGTTTAGGGTTGCTTACTGCCAATCCTAAACCCTAAACCCTAAACTCGGGAAGGACTGTGAAGATGCATGCGAGTCCAACCCGTTCCCAAACCAACTGGCCAAGTGTTGAGGTTTCGGGTTTACCTAAACCCTAAACCCTAAGCCCTAAACCCCCCCTAAACCCTAAACCCTAAACCCTAAACCCTAAACCCTAAACCCCAAACCCCTAGACCCCTAGACCCCTAGACCCTTTTCCTAAACCCTTTAGGGTTTCTTGTTTCCCTTACACCACGCCATAGGTGACACGGCCGAGCGACAGCAAAGCCCAGCACCACCTGAGGCTTGGATTCCAAAGCCAGCTACCCTAAGACCCTAATCCCTTCCCCCTAATATTAATACCCCCCTAATATAGAAAACCCCCTGGCCCAAAATCCCGATCCCGTGCCTGTCCCTATTAAAGCCTCTACAGAGAGAGGGGGGGGGGGGTTAGGGGGGTGGTTTCGGAAGCCTGAAGCAGAAACATGAACCTTTCCTAAACCTAAACCTTTGGGGCTTAAGGTTTTCCCTAAACCCTCAAACCAACCAACTTCCTGAAGCTCTCTTCCCTCCCTTCCCTCCCAGCCCTTCCCTCCCAATCCAGCATGCTACAATGCGGACGGGCTGGTTTTTCGGACAAAAGGATAAGAACCCCCCGTAATACTAAAAAACCCTTTGGGGCTTTTTATATAAGGGAGGGGGGGGGGGCGGAGGGGGCCTTTACTATTAGGGGGAAGGGAGTAATATAGGGTTGAGGGTTTAGGGGTTGGGGCCTTAACACTTGAAATACGTTTTTTTGGGTGTTTTAGTAGATAGGGACCATGAGGGAATAGTACTAGCAATTATTTCGATCCCTATATGACCTGGAGGAGCCTTGCCCAACATGTTATGTAAAGTTTCCGTTCTTGTTGCTCTACGCAGCGCGCGAGCTGTCGCTTAAGCTCAGGCATTCGAACCGGTTCAGTCGCACGGCTGAGGAGTGGAGGCACTAGCTACAGTAGGCTGAACCCTAAAAGCCCTCTCAACCCTCAACCCTTAACCCAATATCTGACACTTCAAGCCATCAGCCCAAGATGTAGGAACGCAGGACCGGAGCTGCTACAGACCGGCACAGGGTCTTCAAATTCCGGTCCGAAAAAAAGTGCACGGATTTCGGGAAACAGCAGGTCTTCAGAATGCTCCTCCCATCCCATGCAACCCCGAACCCGACCTACAAGCTCGCGCTTATAGGGTGTACGTTGGGGCTTTTTTAAACCCTAAACCCTAAACCCTAAACCCTAGACCCTAAACCCTAAACCCTAATTCTGGACTTCAAACCCAAAACCCCAAAACTGTCATGGGCGGGTGTTCGGAGGCTCAGAGGTGCACACAGGCTCGATTACCTGGGTTGGCCTGCAAACCCTATGAAAAAATATAAATAAATAAATATATATATATATATGTATATATTTATTTATTTATCTAGGGTCCCTTATAAACCCAAATCATGAAAATATAAGATGTCCCAAAAGCCAACCTAGTTACTACTTTATCGGACGTCTGGTGCTTTGGGTTTGGAAGCTTTTCGGGATTATGGCTTGCCTAAACGCTACCAAACCTATTTAGGGTAGTCTAGTAAAAGCCCGAAACGCTAACTCAAAAAGGAACTCATTAGATTCGGAGCCTCGGACTTAGGGATTCTGAAAGACCTTTCCTTGGAGGGCTACTAAAACCCTCTGAAAATCATTCCTGAATATGGTCCTGTTAAACCCTATAAGGGTTAAAAAAACATGTCCCAAGGGCCTACCAAGCTCAGTAGTTAACCGAAACCCTAAACCCTAAACCCCAAACCCTACACCCTAAACCCTCAAGGGATGAAGACTCGTACCCCTAAGGTTGTACCCCCAAAAGGTTCCCCTTGATATACTCCGAACACGGCCCCTATATTCCCTGAGGGATCCTTAAAAGGGGACCCCAAAACCCAAGGGTACCACCGCAAGGGTTCAAGGTAGAACCCCTCGAACCCCAAACCCCTAAACCCTAAACAGTGTCGTAGTTTCAACACCCGGGAGCCTGATGCACCCCCATTGATGACCAAAGTAGGGCTTAGGGTTTTCGGGTTAGCGATAGGGTTTAGGGTTGTCAAGTTCAGGTTTTGACTCATTTTGAGGCTTAGGGTTTCGGTTTGAAGGGTTAAAGGTTTGGTGTAGGGTTGTGGCCAGTTCGGGTCCCTCTGCGTGCACCTCCATGTGGCTTACCCTAAACCCCAAACCCTAAACCCTAAACCCTAAACCCTTGTACCGGAGGGCCTGGAATGCCAGGGTGAAGATGGTATACCATTCGCTGACCTTCTCCTTGGTTTAGGGTTTAGGGTTTAAACGGTTTAGGGTTTAGGGTTGGAGGCATTAATGCTTCAGAGTGTCCGGAGCGTCGGGGGCAAAGGGGTGGGAAGTCAGTAAGTCACGGAAACCCAAGTTTGGCTTTTTTCCCCCCCCCCCCCCCATAGCTGACACTCAGGCCGCAGGGACATTTTTTCGGAAATTCAGGGTTCAGGTTTTAGGGTTTAAGGGGAGACGAGCGGGGAGTGCGGACCTGGGTTTCCCTACCTTCTTTGCAGGGTATAGGGGTTTAGGGGTTTCGGGTTTAGGGGTTTCGGGCTTAGGGTGTAGGGGATTCGGGTTTAAGGTTTAGGGTTTAGGGCGCTGGGATGTCCAAGCCGGCTGTCTGAGGTAGCGCTCTACTTCTGGCACTTAGCGGTCGAGATAGAAGGGCTTAGGGTTTGGGGCGTAGGGTTTTGAAAAACTGGTTAGTGCGGTCTACTACGTAGCGGCTTCTTGCTGGCTTTGAGTCAAGGCGCCTGCAAATGTTGCAGGGGGTTCGAAGCCTTATTAGACTAGAGAATTGAGGAAGATACGACCTTGGTGCTATTTAACCGGTCTAACTTGGGTGAGTTTCACAAGGGTTTCAGGCCTAGGGTGTTAGAATCCACGGATTCGCGCCCAGGGTTGATTTTTCGACTAGGATTTTCGGGCTTAGCGGATGTGTGTGCTGCTTTGAAACACGCATGTGGCAGCACAACGACTCTGGCAGCTTGAGGAATTGAAGCAAGGATGGCGCTCACATCCCATTAGGGCCACACATCTCCTTGGTACTGCCTGAACCTCAAGGTGCAAGTTTAGGGTTTAGGGTTTGGGGTTTGGGGTTTGGGGTTTAGGGTTTAGGGTTTGGGGCCAGTGGCTCCAAAGAACATGTGTGCGTTTGTACGTGTAATCTAACCTGGGGGGAAATAGTCAGAAACCAATGAATAAGGTGCCCCACATGCTGAGCTCATAAACTCCTGCAGTACTACAGCTTGCCCCAGAAGCCATGAAAACATCGCTCTTCGCAACACTGCTGTTTAGGGTTTAGGGTTTAGGGATTACACTACTGCATGCCAGGCAGCCGAGAGTATGCGCGAGATCGGCACCCAATTGCCCAGGGTCAGCTCCTGTAGCATGGGGCGTGCCGGTTTAGGGTTAAGGGTTTAGGGTTTAGGGTTACTATTTAGTCATTCAAGGCTTTACACGTAGTAACTGGTATCATGGATCCATGAATCATGGAATGTGAATATATCCCGGTTTTCCCAGACTGGATATACCCCATGTGCAGTTCCCTGCTGTCTCCGGATATGAAGGTTGCTTTAGGTACACTAGACCCAAGAGTAACCTAGGAAAAAAAAGTACCCTTTTTGGCTCGAAAAGTAGCCTCTAAGGGAGCCCAAAACCAAAAACGTTAATCAGGGCCTACGCTGGGTCCTGGCATAGGTTTTATTTGCTGGCCAGACCTCGAGCAAACTCGAACTTCGAGAAACCCGTGGGGCCCCCCAAAACCCTAAACCCCAAGCCCTACAGTAAACCCCAAACCCTAAACCCCAAACCCTAAACCCCAAGCCCCAAACCCTCAACCCCAAGCCCCCCACACCTCAAGCCTTGGACCTAAAACCCTAGACCCGAAAAAACCCAAGACCTTACACCAAAGGGTCCATGTAGCTTATGATTATGTACTTAGGCCCGAAAGTCCCTAAATAGGCGGTACTTTAAGGCCCAAGTATTCCCGCTTTAGGTACATGGACCCTTGCGGTTACACCAAAAGAACTCCGCGCCGGGGCCCCGGACAAACATGGAGAGCATCGACCTGGAGAACGTGCCGAAGTAGCGATACACCTCGACACCTGCGGTTTAGAGGGTTTAGGGTTTGAGGGTTGGCTCTAGGGGGGGTTCTAGGGTTTAGGGCTTTTGGGTTATGGGGTTTTAGGGTTGTAGGGTTTTAGAGTTTTGGGGTTTGGGGCTCAGGCTTTCTGCAAGCACTCTCAGCAACTGCAGGCACTACACTGGTGCAACAAGCTAGGCAACCCGCTTGGGTTTAGGGTTCAGGGTTCAGGGTTCAGGGTTCAGGGTTCACTTTTCAGGGTTCAGGGTTTGGGGTTTGGGGTTTAGGGTTTAGGGTTTGGAAGATCTAGGACTTGACTAGGATCAATTGGGGCTTCATGTTACTTAGTGTTTAATGAGGCTTGAAATTGGTTTGAGTCGTGGTTTAACTAGGGGACACGGTTTTAACTGGGACGATGTGGAGTTTCTCATCCGGGGAGGGTTGTTTGGGAATAAACTGACCTAAACCCTAAACCCTTTTTGCTAAACCCTAAACCCTCAACCCTACACCCTAAACCCCAAACCCTAAGCCCTAAGCGAGGCTTTTGCGGATTGGGGTTTCAAGGTTCGCCAGTCCAAGTCGCAAGCCGACTCTCCCCAACCTCGAGTTCCCCCCCGCTGAGAACCCACCAACCCCCCACAGACACACCGGGTTTAGGGTTTAGGGTTTAGATATATACATTCGTATATATCTACATGTGCTTGACCCAAGAGAAGCCGAGGCAGAACAAGGGTGCCCTTTTTTGTTCAAAGGGGCTTACAAGGGAACCTAAACCCAAAAAAAAGGGAATCAGGGCCTCTAGCATGTATGTAAAAGAACCAACGAGACCAGACGTATGCATATGCACATTTTCAAACCCTAAGCCCTAAGCCCTAAGCCCTAAACCCTAAACCCCAAACCCTAAACCCCAAACCCCAAACCATCCACGCACCTCTGCTGGGGGGGGGGGGGGTATGCTGCCAAGTTGCGATCCTCGTAGGGCACAGACTCGTCCACACAAAATGGAAGCCTCAGTTCTTAGGGTTTAGGGTTAGGGTTTAGGATTTAGGATTTAGGGTTTAGGGTTCAGGGTTTAGGGTTCCTCATCGGTTCCCCTACTCGCCCCCCCCCCGCCCCCCCCCTCTGTACTAAACCCCCCACCCCACCCCCACCCCCATAATGAAGGCTATTTAGGGATAATTGATCCTCACTAAGATTATTCCCTAAATCCTACACCCTATACTTTCTTTTTTTTTTGGGGGGGAGGGGGGGGGAACCTAGGAGGGTGCCCCATGATCTTGCATAGCTAGGTGGCGCAGAGCCGCGCAAGGGTCTAGGGCCTATATTGGCATATCCTGAGAAGTATGATTGTTCTTAACCTTAGTAGCCCAGTAACCATATCATAATCAAAACACCCTTTTTGGGGTAGGCTACTTTAGAAGGGAACCCAGAACCAAAAAAAAAAAGTAAGTACCAGTGGGCTACCAAGTAACAGTAGCCATCTTGTTGCCACCATAGGCATGATGATTTCGAACATTCGCATGGGTATTGCTAGCAAAATTTGCCCTGGAGTTTTTCTTCATCGATAACAATACCCTAACTCCTCAACCTCAGAGGGACAACTTCAGTGATTATTTAGGGTTTAGGGTTTAGGGTTTAGGGCATTAAATCGAACAGCCCCATATCCCTAAAGCGGTAAGAGAGGAAGAAGCGGCCAACTCTGGGAGTCAATCAGAGAACAAGTTTAGGGTTTAGGGTTAACAGGGTTTAGGGCTAACAGGCATGCACAGCTATGAACACACACACACACACACTGAATCCCCCAAGGCATGCTCAGCCCTACACAAGCCATTGTGAGGCCTCAGAAAAGAACTTCAGACCTTTGCATGGACAAGCCACCGCTTCCGCCAGAAAAAAACATCGAGGGGGCCGGGAACCCTGCAATGTCGAAGCCCACACCCTCGCAGCCCTTCTGCGATTTCACATCCCAAGCCCTAAATCCTACCTAAACCCGAAACCCTAAACCCTAAACCCTAAACCCTAAACCCCAAACCCCAAAAAGTCCAGAGGGCAGGAAGGTGCTCAAGACCAGCGCCACCAGCAGCTGCACGATGCAGATCAAGATCCCAGACCACACCAGAGCCGAAGCGCCTTTCCACAGGGCACCGCTCGGGGGAGCCTCTTATTTTTGGATGGGGTTTAGGGTTTAGGGTTGTGGGGGGTTTAGGGTTCAGGGTTTGGGGAATATCGCGGATATACACCTTGCATAGTCCCTATGTACCTAAGTAGCCCCAGTAGCCCCTAAATACCCCCCCCATAAGGGCACCTTCGATAGTCCCTTGAGAGACTCGGTGGGAAAGAATGAGTCTCCAACATTATGAAGTCAGCATATATATATATATATACACATACGATCGACAGGTATGAAGCATAAACCAGAAACAAATACAATGTATAGTATGTATATAACAATATATATGTATATATATATATACACATATATATATACACACATACACATACATATATACACATGAGAATATGTGTATATATATATATATATATGTATATATATATATGTATATGATGTAAGCATACCACGAGATGTATGACGTCTGAATACATAAATGCATTGGATGCATATGTATATATGTATGTATGTATGTATCTATGTATGTATGTATGTATGTATGTATGTATGTATTGTATATGTATGTATATATATATATACATACCCGCACCCATACATACATGCATGCATACATACGTACATACGTACATACATACCTGACATACCTTACATACATTACATTACATTACATTACATGACATGACATGACATTACATTACATTACATGACATGACATTACATTGCATGACATGAAATGACATTACGTTCCATTGCATTACATCTATATATATATATATAGTAATCATCATCGTAATCATCATCACCATCATAATAACAATAACAATAATAATAGCAGTGGTAATAATGATGATAATAATAATAATCATAACAATAATAATACGAATAATAATACCAATGATAATCCTAGTATACACACGACGTTTGTATACCATATGGTTGCACGCAATATCACTAAAGTCATAACCCGGAGGACTCCTGAGACCCGGGCCCACCCTGTCTTGAGTTGCCCGAGTCCACCCTGAACCAGGCCGCGACCGCTTGTAGAGTTCCATGGCGCGGGTTTAGGGTTTAGGTTAGGGCGGTTAGGGTTTAGGGTTCAGGGTTCAGGGTTCAG